>JAENJI010000065.1:0-45588 GCA_018901935.1 Pugionium cornutum
TCCGAATGACACGAATCCAATATCCATGTTAAATGATCTCAATTTTCTGTAATGATACATAATTTGAGATAGAAATAGATACCACTAACCATCTAAGTAATCCAATCTATCCCGCCCAGCGTTATGCCATGCATTATGCTTCCTTTATAAGCCTTTACTAAATGAGCACCAATGATAAGTTTAGAATGATCACTTTAACTGACTTATCAACTTGACAAGTCTCCACTAAATTGTCCATAACTTTTGATTTATAGCTCATAATGACACGAATCCAATGCCGACGTTAAGCTAGCTCAATTTTCTATACTGCAAAATTTTGACATAAATAGATACGACAAAGCGTCCACGTAATCAAACCTATCCCAAACTGCATGATGCCATGCATTATGCTTCATTTATAAGCCTTTACTCAATGAGCACCAATGACCAGTTAAGAATGATCATATTAATTGGCCGATCAACTTGACATGTCCTCACTAAATCGTCCGTAACTTTTGATTTAGGGCACCGAATTACACGAATCCATTGCCCACATAAAACTAGCTCAATTTTCTATATTGTATCAAAATTTGAGATAGAAATAGATACAAAAAAGCATCCAAGTAATCCAATCTATCCCGAACTAAGTGATGCTCTGCATTATGCTTCATTTATAAGGCTTCACCCAATATGCACTATTGATCAGTTTAGAATAATCATTTTAAATGGCCTATCAACTTGACATTTATGCACTAAATAGTCTATAACATTTGATTTATAGCTCATAATGACACTAATCCAATCCACATGTTAAGCTATCTCAATTTTCTATATTGTGAAAATTTTAGACATAAATAGATACGATAAAGCGTTCAAGTAACCAAACCTATCCCGAACTGCGTGATGCCATGCATTATGTTTCATTTATAAGCGTTTACTCAATGAGCACCAATGATCAGTTAATAATGATCATTTTAACTGGCCGATCAACATGACATAACCGTCCGTAACTTTTGATTTAGAGCTCCGAATGACACGAATCCGTGGCCCATGTTAAACTAGCTCAATTCTCTATATTGTGAAAAAATTTGAGACAAAAATTGATACAAAAAAGCATCCAAGTAATCCAATCAATTCAAAAATCCGTGATGCTCTACATTATGCTTCATTTATAAGGCTTTACTCAATATGCACTAACGATCAGTTTAGCATGATAATTTTAACTAGTCGATCAACTTGACATGTATGCACTAAATAGTCCATAACATTTGATTTATAGCTCATATTGACACGAATCCAATGCCAACGTTAAGCTAGCTCAATTTGCTACAATGTGACAAAATTTGGGACAAAAATAGATACGACAAAGCGTCCAAGTAATTAAATATAACCCAAACTGCGTGATGCAATGGATTATGCTTCATTTATAAGATTTTTATCAATAAGTACAGATGATGAGTTAAGAATTATCATTTTAACTGGCCGATCAACTTGACATATCCGCACTAAATTGTCTGTCACTTTTCATTTATAACTCCGAACTACGTGATACCATGCATTATGCTTCCTTTATAAACATTTACTCCATAAGCACCAATAATCAGTTAAGAATGATCATTTTAACTGGCCGATAAACCTGACATGTACGCACTAAATCCTCCGTAACTTTTGATTTAGAGTTCCCAATGACACGAAACCAATGCCCACGTTAAACTAGCTCAATTTAGAGTTCCCAATGACACGAATCTCAATTTGTATCAAAATTTGAGACAAAAATAGAAACAACAAAACGTCCAAATAATCCAATCTATCCACACTATTTGATGCCATGAATTATGCTTTATTTATAAGCCTTTACTTAGTGAGGACCAATGAAATTTTAGAATGATCACTTTAACTGGCCGATCAACTTGACATCTCCTCACTAAATTGTCCATAACTTTTGATTTAGAGCTCAAAATGGTAAGAATCCAATGCCCACATTAAGCTAGCTCAAATTTCTATATTTTGAAAAATTATAGACAGAAATAGAGACGACAAATCATCTAAGTAATCCAATCTATCCCAAACTGGGTGATGTCATGCATTATGCTTCATTTGTAACCTTGTGCACCAATTATCAGTTAAGAATGATCACTTTAGATCACCGATCAACTTGACATGTCCTCACTAAATTGTCCATAAATTTTGATTTAGAGCTCAGATTGACACGAATCCAATACCCACGTTAAGCTACCTCAATTTTGTATATTGTGGCGAAATTTGAGAAAGAAATAGATATGACAAAGCGTCCAAGTAACCCAATCTATCCCAAACTGTCAGAGGCCATGCATTATGCTTCATTAATAAGCCTTTACTCAATGAGCACCAATGATCAGTTAAGTATGATCATTTCAACTGGCCGATCTACTTGACATGTCCGCACTAAATCGTCCGTCACTTTCATTTAGAGTTCCGAATGACACGAATCCAAAGCCCTCGTAAAGGTAGTTCAATTTTTTTATATTGAGAAATTTGAGACAGAAATACATACGACAAATTGTCCACGTAATCCAATCTATCCTGAACTGCGTGATGTCATGCATTATGCCTCATTTATAAGCTTTTATCAATGAGCACCAATGATCGGTTAAGAATGATCATTTTAACTGGCCGATCAACTTGACATATCCGCACTAAATTGTCTGTCACTTTTCATTTATAACTCTGAATGACACGAATCCAGTTCCCACGTTATGCTAGCTCAGTTTTGTATACTGTGAAAAACTTTGAGACATAAATTGATACGAAAACCGTCCAAATAATCAAATCTATCTCGAACTGCGTGATGCAATGCATTATGATTCATTTATTAGCCTTTACTCAATGAGCACAAATGATCGGAAGAATGATCATTTTAACTGGACGATCAACTTGACATGTCAGTACTAAATTGTCCATAACTTTTGTTTTGGACCTCACAATGACACGAACCATTGCCAACTTAAAAATAGTTCAATTTTTTATATAGAGACAAAATGAAAGACAAAAATAGATACGACAAAGCGTATAAGTAATCCAATCTATCCAAAACTGCGTGATGCTTTATATTTTGCATCATTTATAAGCCTTTACTTAATGAACACCAATTATCAGTTAAGAACGATCATTTTAACTAGCCGATCAACTTGACATGTCCGCACTAAATCGTCCATCACTTTTCATTTACAGCTCCGAATGACACAAATCCAATGCCCAGGTAAAGGTATCTCAATTTTCTATATTTTGATAAAATTATAGACACAAATAGAAACAACAAAGTGTCCAAGTAATACAATCTATCCCAAACTGCATGATGCCATGCATTATGCATCATTTATAAGCTTTTTATCAATGAATACTAATGATCAGTTCAGAATTATCATTTTAACTGGCCGATGACCTTGACATGTCCGCACTAAATTGTCTGTAACTTTTGATTTAGAGCTCCGAATGACACGAATCCAATGCACACGTTAAACTAGCTCAATTTCTATATTATAACAAAATTTGAGGCAGAAATAGAATCGAAAAAGCATCCAAGTAATCCAATCTAGCCAAACAGCTTGATGCCATGCATTATTTTTCATTTACAAGCCTTTCCTTAATGAGGACCAATGAAATTTTAGAATGATCACTTTAGCTGTCCGATCAACTTGACATCTAAGGAATCCAATCTATCCCAAACTGCGTGATGTCATCCAGTATGCTTCATTTGTAAGCTTTTAATCAGTGAGCACCAATTATTAGTTAAGAATGATCATTTTAGCTCGCCGATCAACTTGAAATGTCCTCACTAAATCGTTGAAACTTTTGATTTAGAGCTCAGAATGGCACAAATCTAATGCCCACGTTAAGCTAACTAATTTTTGTATATTGTAACAAAAATTGAGAGAGAAATCGATATGACAAAACATCCAAGTAATCCAATCTATCCCAAACTTCGTGATGCCATGCTCAATGAGACAGAAATAGAATCGACAAAGCATCCAAGTAATCCAATCTAGCCAAACAGTTTGATGCCATGCATTATTTTTCATTTATAAGCCTTTCCTTAATGAGGACCAATGAAATTTTAGAATGATCACTTTAGCTGTCCGATCAACTTGACATCTAAGGAATCCAATCTATCCCAAACTGCGTGATGTCATCCAGTATGCTTCATTTGTAAGCTTTTAATCAGTGAGCACCAATTATTAGTTAAGAATGATCATTTTAGCTCGCCGATCAACTTGAAATGTCCTCACTAAATCGTTGTAACTTTTGATTTAGAGCTGAGAATGGCACAAATCCAATGCCCACGTTAAGCTAACTAATTTTTGTATATTGTAACAAAAATTGAGAGAGAAATCGATACGACAAAACATCCAAGTAATCCAATCTATCTCAAACTTCGTGATGCCATGCTCAATGAGCATTTACTCAATGAGCACCAATGATCAGTTAAGAATGATCATTTTAACTGGCCGAATAACTTGACATGTCTGCACTGAATCGTCCATAAGTTTTGATTTAGAGCTCATCCTGACACGAATCCAATGCCCACGTTAAGCTACCGTAATTTTCTATATTTTGAAAAAATTTGAGATAGAAATTGAGACGACAAAGCGTCCAAGTAATCCAATCTATCCCATACTTTGTGATGCCATGCGTTATGCTTCTTTTATAAGCCTTTACTCTGTGGGCACCAATGATCAGTTAAGAATGATCATTTAACAGGCTGATCAACTTGACATGTCCGCACTAAATCATCCGTAACATTTGATTTCGAACTTAGAATGACACGAGCCCAATGACCTCATTAAGCTAGCCCAATATTGTATATTGTGACAAAATTTGAGAAAGAAATAGATACCACAAATCGTCTAAGTAATCTAATCTATCCCGCACAACGTGATGCTATACATTATACTTCATTTATAAGCCTTTACTTAATGACACTAATGATCAGTTCGGAATGATCACTTTAACTGGCCGATAAACTTGACATATCTACACTAAATCGTCCATAACTTTTTTTTTTATAGCTCATAATGACACGAATCCAATGCCCACATTAAGCTAACTCAATTTTCTATATTGTGACAAAATTGGAGATAGAAATAGATACGAAAAAGACTCCAAGTAATCAAATATATCCAAAACTCCGTGATGCCATGCATTATTCTTCATTTATAAGCGCTTACTTAATGAGCACCAATGATAAGTTTGGAATGATCACTTTAACTGGCCGATCAACTCGACACGTATGATGTAAATCGTCCATAAATTTTGATTTATAGCTCAGAATGACATGAATCCAAAACCTACATTAAACTAGCTCAATTTTCTCTATTGTGACAAATTTTAAGATAAAAATATATACGACAAAGCATCCAAGTAATCCAATTTATCTCGAACTGCATGTTGACAAATATTATGCTTCATTTGTAAGGATATACTCGATGAGCACCAATGATCAGAAGAATGATCATTTTTACTTTCCGATCAGCTTGACATAGCCAAACTAAATCGTCCGTGACTTTTCATTTATAGCTCCGAATGACACGAATCCAATGCCCTCTTTAAGCTAGCTAAGTTTTGTATATTGTAATAAAATTTGAGACATAAATTGATACCAAAACCGTCCAAATAATCAAATCTATCTCGAACTGCATGATGCCATGCATTATGCTTCATTTATAAGCCTTTACTCAATGAGCACAAATGATCGGAAGAATGATCATTTTAACTGGCTGATCAACTTGACATGTCTGCACTAAATCGTCCATAAGTTTTGATTTAGAGCTCATACTAACACAAATCCAATGCCCACGTTAAGCTAGCGTAATTTTCTATATTTTGACAAAATTTCAGATAGAAATAGAGACGACAAAGCATCCTGATAATCCAATCTATCCCATACTTTTTGATGCCATGCTTTATGCTTCTTTTATAAGCCTTTACTCTATGGGAACCAATGATCAGTTAAGAATGATCATTTAACAGGCCGAACAACTTGACATGTCCGCACTAAATAATCCGTAACTTTTGATTTAGAGCTTAGAATCACACGAGCCCTATGACCTCATTAAGTTAGCTCAATATTGTATATTGTCACAAAATTTGAGACAAAAATAGATACCACAAATCGTCTAAGTAATCTAATCTATCCCGCACTGCTTGATGCCATGCATTATACTTCATTTATAAGCCATTACTTAATGACACTAATGATCAGTTTAGAATGATCACTTTAACTGGCAGATAAACTTGACATATCTACACTAAATCGTCCATAACTTTTTATTTATAGCTCATAATGACACTAATCCAATGCCCACATTAAGCTAACTCAATTTGCTATATTTTGACAAAATTGGAGACAGAAATAGATACAACAAAGACTCCAAGTAATCAAATATATCCCAGACTCCGTGATGCCATGCATTATTCTTCATTTATAAGCACTTACTTAATGAACACCAATGATAAGTTTGGAATGATCACTTTAACTGGCTAATCAACTCGACATGTATGATGTAAATCGTCCATAAATATTTATTTATAGCTTGGAATAACACGAACCGAAAACCTACATTAAACTAGCTAAATTTTTTCTATTGTGACAAATTTTAAGATAAAAATATATATGACAAAGCATACAAGAAATCCAATCTATCTCGAACTGCATGTTGACATATATTATGCTTCATTTTTACTTGACGATCAACTTGATATTGCCAAACTAAATCGTCCGTGACTTTTCATTTATATCTCCGAATGACACGAATCCAATGCCCTCGTTAAGCTAGCTCAGTTTTGTATATTGTGACAAAATTTGAGACATAAATTAATACCAAAACCGTCCAAATAATCAAATCTATCTCGAACTGCATGATGCCACATTATGCTTCATTTATAAGCCTTTACTCAATGAGCACAAATGATCGGAAGAATGATGATTTTAACTGTCCGATCAACTTGACATGTCTACACTAAATCGTCCATAAGTTTTGATTAAGAGCTCATAGTGACACGAATCCAATGCCCACGTTAAGCTAGCGTAATTTTCTATATTTTGACAAAATTTCAGATAGAAATAGAGACGACAAAGAGTCCAAGTAATCCAATCTATCCCATAATTTGTGATGCCATGCCTTATGCTTCTTTTATAAGCCTTTACTCTATGGGCACCAATGATCAATTAAGAATGATCATTTAATAGGCCGAATAACTTGACATGTCCGCACTAAATAATCCGTAACTTTCGATTTAGAGTTTAGAATGACACGAGCCCAATGATCTCATTAAGCTAGCTCAATATTGTATATTGTGACAAAATTTGAGATAGAAATAGATACCACAAACCGTCTAAGTAATCTAATCTATCCCGCACTGCGTGATGCCATGCATTATGCTTCATTTATAAGCCTTTACTTAATGGCACTAATGATCAGTTTAGAATGATCACTCTAACTGGCCGAGAAACTTGACATATCTACACTAAATCGTCCATAGCTTTCGATTTATAGCTCATAATGACACGAATCCAATGCCCACATTAAGCTAACTCAATTTTCTATATTGTGACAAAATTGGAGACAGAAATAGATACGACAAAGAGTTCAAGTAATCCAATCTATCCCAAACTGCGTGATGCCATGCATTATGCTTCATTTATAAGCCTTTACTGAATGATCACCAATGATCATTTTAACTGGTCGATCAACTCGATATGTCCACACTAAATCGTCCATGACTTTTCATTTAGTGATGCGTATGACACAAATCCAATGCCCACATTAAACTAGCTCAAGTTTGAATATTGTGACAAAATTTGAGAAAGAAATAGATATAACAAAGCGTCCAAGTAATCAAATCTATCTCGAACTGCGTGATGCCATGCATTATGCTTCATTTATAAGCCTTTACTCAATGAGCACCAATGATCAGTTAAGAATGATCATTTTAAGTGCCCGATTAATTTGACATGTCGTCACTAAATTTTCCGTAACTTTTGATTTAGAGCTCTTGATGACATGAATCCAATGCGCAAGTTAAGCTAGCTCAATTTTGAATATTGATACAAAATTTGTGACGGAAATAGGTACGACAATGTGTCCAAAAAAAACAAATCTTTCGCTAACTGCATGATTCCATGCATTATGCTTCATGTATAAGCCTTTACTACATTACCACCAATGATCAGTTAAGAACGATAATTTTTAACTGGCCGATCAACTTGACATTTTGACACTAAATCGTCCGTAAGTTTTGATTTAGACCCCGAATGACACGAATCCAAAGCCTATGCTAGGCTTAGCTCAATTTTCTACATCGTGACAAAATTTGAGACTGAAATAGATATGAAAGCATCCAAGTAATCAAATCTATCCCAAATTGCGTGATACCATACATTATGCTTCCTTTATAAGCGTTTACTCCATAAGCACCAATGATCAATTAAGAATGATCATTTTAACTAGCCGATCAACTTGACTTGTTTGCATTAAATCGTCCGTAACTTTTGATTTCGAGCTATGAATGACACGAATTCAATACCCACGTTAAACTAGCTCAATTTTCTATAATGCTACAAATTTTGAGATAGAAATAGATACCACAAATCGTCTAAGTAATCCAATCTATCCTGCACTGCGTTATGCCATGCGTTATGATTCATTTATAAGCCTTTACTTAATGAGCACCAATGATCAGTTTAGAAAGATCACTTTAACTGACTTATCAACTCTAAATGTCTGTACTAAATTGTCCATAAATTTTGATTTATAGCTCATAAGGATGCGAATCCAATGCCCACGTTAAGGTAGCTCAATTTTCTATATTAGGAAACATTTTAGACAAAAATAGATACGACAAAGCGTCCAAGTAATCAAACCTATCCCAAACTGCATGATGCCATGCATTATGCTTCATTTATAAGCCTTTACTCAATGAGCACCAATGATCAGTTAAGAATGATCATATTAACTTGCTGATCAACTTGACATGTCCTCAATAAATCGTTCGTAACTTTTGATTCAGAGCTCCGAATAACACGAATCCATTGCCCACGTAAAACTAGCTCAATTTTCTATATTGTGTCAAAATTGGAGATAGATATGGATACAAAAAAGCATCCAAGTAATCCAATCTATCCCGAACTACGTGATGTTCTTCATTATGATTCATATATAAGGCTTCACTCAATATACACTAATGATCAGTTTAGAAGGATCATTTTAACTGGTTGATCAACTTGACATTTCTGCACTAAATAGTCCATAACATTTGATTTATAGCTCATAATGACACGAATCCAATGCACACGTTAAGCTAGCTCAATTTTGTAAATTGTGAAAAAATTTAGACATAAATAGATACGTAAAAGCGTCCAAGTAACCAAACCTATTCTGAACTGTGTGATGCCATGCATTATGTTGCATTTATAAGCCTTTACTGAATGAGCACCAATGATCAGTTAAAAATGATCATTTTAACTGGCCGATCAACTTGAGATGTCCGTACTAAATCGTTTATCACTTTTCATTTAGAGCTCCGAATGACACAAATCTAATGCCAACGTTAAACTAGCTCAAGTTTGTATATTGCAACAAAATTTGAGACATAAATAGGTAGAACAAAGCGTCCATGTAATCAAATCTATCTCGTACTGCGTGACGCCATACATTATGCTTCATTTATAAGCGTTTACTCCATGAGCACCAATGATCAGTTAAGAATGATCATTTTAACTGACCGATTAACTTGACATGTCGCCACTAAATCGTCCATAACTTTTGATTTAGAGCTTTGAATGAATTGAATCCAATGCTCACGTTAAGCTAGCTCAATTTTGAATATTATAACAAAATTTGAGACAAAATAGGTACGACAAAGCGTCCAAGTAATCAAATCTATCGCTAACTGCGTGATGCCTTGCATTATGTTTAATTTATAAGCCTTTCCTCCATGATCACCAATGATCAGTTAAGAATGATCATTTTAACTGCCCGATCAACTTGAAATTTCAACAGTAAATCGTCCGTAAGTTTTGATTTAGAGCCCGAATGAGACGAAACCAAAGCCCATGTTAAGCTAGCTCAATTTTCCATATTGTGACAAAAGTTGAGACTTAAATAGATATGAAAGCATTCAAGTAATCAAATCTATTCCGAACTGTGTGAAACCATGCATTATGCTTCCTGTATAAGCGTTTACTCCATAGGCACCAATGATCAGTTAAGAATGAACATTTTAACTGGCCGATCAACTTGACATGTTTGCACTAAATCGTCCGTAACTTTTGATTTAGAGCTCCGAATGACACGAATCCACTACCCACGTTAAACTAGCTCAATTTTCTGTAATGCTACAAATTTTGAGATAGAAATAGATACCAAAACCGTCTAAGTAATCCAATCTATCTTGAATTGCATTACGCCATGCATCAAGATTCATTTATAAGCCTTTACTTAATGAGCACCAATGAACAGTTTAGAATGATCACTTTAATTGACTTATCAACTTGACACATCTGCACAAAATTGTCCATAACTTTTGATTTATAGCTCATAATGACACGAATCCAATACCCACGTTAAGCTAGCTCAATTTTCTATATTGTGAAACATTTTAGACATACATAGATATGACAAAGCGTCCAAGTAATCAAACCTATCCCGAACTGCATGATGCCATGGTATTATGCTTCATTTATAAGCCTTTACTCAATGAGCACCAATGATCAGTTAAGAATGATCATATTAACTAGCCGATCAACTTGACATGTCCTCACGAAATCGTTCGTTATTTTGTATTTAGAGCTCCGTATTACACGAATCCATTGCCCACGTAAAACTAGCTCAATTTTATGTATTGTATCAAAATTTGAAATAGAAATAGATACGAAAAAGCATCCAAGTAATCAAATCTATCCCAAATTACGTGATGCTCTGCATTATTCTTCATTTATTAGCCTTCACTCAATATGCACTAATGATCAGTTTAGAATGATAATTTTAACTGGCCGAACAACTTGTCATTTCTTCACTAAATAGTCCATAACATTTGATTTATAGCTCATAATGACACGAATCCAATACACACGTTAAGCTAGCTATATTTTCTATATTGTGAAAACTTTTACACATAAATAGATATGACAAAGTGTCCAAGTAACCAAACCTCTCCTGAACTGTGTGATGCCATGCATTGTGCTTCATTTATAAGCCTTTACTGAATGAGCACCAATGATCAGTTAAAAATGATCATTTTAACTGGCCGATCAATTTGACATGTCCACACTAAATCGTCTGTCACTTTTCGTTTAGAGCTCCGAATGACACAATTCCAATGCCCACGTGAAACTAGCTCAAGTTTGTATCTTGTGACAAAATTTGGGACAAATATAGATACAAAAAAGCGTCCAAGTAATCAAATATATCTCGAACTGCATGATGCCATGCATTATGCTTCATTTATAAGCCTTTACTCCATGAGCACCAATGATCAGTTAAGAATTATCATTTTAACTGGCCGATTTACTTGACATGTCGTCACTAAATCATCCGTAACTTTTGATTTACAGCTCTTGATAACATGAATCCAATGCCCACGTTAAGCTTGCTTAATTTCGAATATTGTAACAAAAATTGAGACGCAAATAGGTACGACAAAGCATCCAAGTAATCATATCTATCGCTAACTGCGTGATAGCATGCATTATGCTTCATTTATAAGCCTTTACTCTATGAGCACCAATGATCAGTTAAGAATGATCATTTGAATTGTCAGATAAACTTGACATTTTGACACTAAATCGTCTATAATTTTGATTTAGAGCCCGAATGACACGAATCCAAAGCCTATTTTAAGCTAGGTCAATTTTCTATATCGTGAAAAAGTTGAGACTATAATAGATATAAAAGCATCCAAGTAATCAAATCTATCCCGAACTACGTGATACCATGCATTATGCTTCCTTTATAAACATTTACTCCATAAGCACCAATAATCAGTTAAGAATGATCATTTTAACTGGCCGATAAACCTGACATGTTTGCACTAAATTGTTCGTAACTTTTGATTTAGAGCTCCGAATGACACGAATCCAATATCCATGTTAAATGATCTCAATTTTCTGTAATGATACATAATTTGAGATAGAAATAGATACCACAAACCATCTAAGTAATCCAATCTATCCCGCCCAGCGTTATGTCATGCATTATGCTTCCTTTATAAGCCTTTACTAAATGAGCACCAATGATAAGTTTAGAATGATCACTTTAACTGACTTATCAACTTGACAAGTCTCCACTAAATTGTCCATAACTTTTGATTTATAGCTCATAATGACACGAATCCAATGCCGACGTTAAGCTAGCTCAATTTTCTATACTGCAAAATTTTGACATAAATAGATACGACAAAGCGTCCACGTAATCAAACCTATCCCAAACTGCATGATGCCATGCATTATGCTTCATTTATAAGCCTTTACTCAATGAGCACCAATGACCAGTTAAGAATGATCATATTAATTGGCCGATCAACTTGACATGTCCCCACTAAATCGTCCGTAACTTTTGATTTAGAGCACCGAATTACACGAATCCATTGCCCACATAAAACTAGCTCAATTTTCTATATTGTATCAAAATTTGAGATAGAAATAGATACAAAAAAGCATCCAAGTAATCCAATCTATCCCGAACTAAGTGATGCTCTGCATTATGCTTCATTTATAAGGCTTCACCCAATATGCACTATTGATCAGTTTAGAATAATCATTTTAAATGGCCTATCAACTTGACTTTTATGCACTAAATAGTCTATAACATTTGATTTATAGCTCATAATGACACTAATCCAATCCACATGTTAAGCTATCTCAATTTTCTATATTGTGAAAATTTTAGACATAAATAGATACGATAAAGCGTTCAAGTAACCAAACCTATCCCGAACTGCGTGATGCCATGCATTATGTTTCATTTATAAGCGTTTACTCAATGAGCACCAATGATCAGTTAATAATGATCATTTTAACTGGCCGATCAACATGACATAACCGTCCGTAACTTTTGATTTAGAGCTCCGAATGACACGAATCCGTGGCCCATGTTAAACTAGCTCAATTCTCTATATTGTGAAAAAATTTGAGACAAAAATTGATACAAAAAAGCATCCAAGTAATCCAATCAATTCAAAACTCCGTGATGCTCTACATTATGCTTCATTTATAAGGCTTTACTCAATATGCACTAACGATCAGTTTAGCATGATAATTTTAACTAGTCGATCAACTTGACATGTATGCACTAAATAGTCCATAACATTTGATTTATAGCTCATATTGACACGAATCCAATGCCAACGTTAAGCTAGCTCAATTTGCTACAATGTGACAAAATTTGGGACAAAAATAGATACGACAAAGCGTCCAAGTAATTAAATATAACCCAAACTGCGTGATGCAATGGATTATGCTTCATTTATAAGATTTTTATCAATAAGTACAGATGATGAGTTAAGAATTATCATTTTAACTGGCCGATCAACTTGACATATCCGCACTAAATTGTCTGTCACTTTTCATTTATAACTCCGAACTACGTGATACCATGCATTATGCTTCCTTTATAAACATTTACTCCATAAGCACCAATAATCAGTTAAGAATGATCATTTTAACTGGCCGATAAACCTGACATGTACGCACTAAATCCTCCGTAACTTTTGATTTAGAGTTCCCAATGACACGAAACCAATGCCCACGTTAAACTAGCTCAATTTAGAGTTCCCAATGACACGAATCACAATTTGTATCAAAATTTGAGACAGAAATAGAAACAACAAAGCGTCCAAATAATCCAATCTATCCACACTATTTGATGCCATGAATTATGCTTTATTTATAAGCCTTTACTTAGTGAGGACCAATGAAATTTTAGAATGATCACTTTAACTGGCCGATCAACTTGACATCTCCTCACTAAATTGTCCATAACTTTTGATTTAGAGCTCAAAATGGTAAGAATCCAATGCCCACATTAAGCTAGCTCAAATTTCTATATTTTGAAAAATTATAGACAGAAATAGAGACGACAAATCATCAAAGTAATCCAATCTATCCCAAACTGGGTGATGTCATGCATTATGCTTCATTTGTAACCTTGTGCACCAATTATCAGTTAAGAATGATCACTTTAGATCACCGATCAACTTGACATGTCCTCACTAAATCGTCCATAACTTTTGATTTAGAGCTCAGATTGACACGAATCCAATACCCACGTTAAGCTACCTCAATTTTGTATATTGTGGCGAAATTTGAGAAAGAAATAGATATGACAAAGCGTCCAAGTAACCCAATCTATCCCAAACTGTCAGAGGCCATGCATTATGCTTCATTAATAAGCCTTTACTCAATGAGCACCAATGATCAGTTAAGTATGATCATTTCAACTGGCCGATCTACTTGACATGTCCGCACTAAATCGTCCGTCACTTTCATTTAGAGTTCCGAATGACACGAATCCAAAGCCCTCGTAAAGGTAGTTCAATTTTTTTATATTGAGAAATTTGAGACACAAATACATACGACAAATTGTCCACGTAATCCAATCTATCCTGAACTGCGTGATGTCATGCATTATGCCTCATTTATAAGCTTTTATCAATGAGCACCAATGATCGGTTAAGAATGATCATTTTAACTGGCCGATCAACTTGACATATCCGCACTAAATTGTCTGTCACTTTTCATTTATAACTCCGAATGACACGAATCCAGTTCCCACGTTATGCTAGCTCAGTTTTGTATACTGTGAAAAACTTTGAGACATAAATTGATACGAAAACCGTCCAAATAATCAAATCTATCTCGAACTGCGTGATGCAATGCATTATGATTCATTTATTAGCCTTTACTCAATGAGCACAAATGATCGGAAGAATGATCATTTTAACTGGACGATCAACTTGACATGTCAGTACTAAATTGTCCATAACTTTTGTTTTGGAGCTCACAATGACACGAACCATTGCCAACTTAAAAATAGTTCAATTTTTTATATAGAGACAAAATGAAAGACAAAAATAGATACGACAAAGCGTATAAGTAATCCAATCTATCCAAAACTGCGTGATGCTTTATATTTTGCATCATTTATAAGCCTTTACTCAATGAACACCAATTATCAGTTAAGAACGATCATTTTAACTAGCCGATCAACTTGACATGTCCGCACTAAATCGTCCATCACTTTTCATTTACAGCTCCGAATGACACAAATCCAATGCCCAGGTAAAGGTATCTCAATTTTCTATATTTTGATAAAATTATAGACACAAATAGAAACAACAAAGTGTCCAAGTAATACAATCTATCCCAAACTGCATGATGCCATGCATTATGCATCATTTATAAGCTTTTTATCAATGAATACTAATGATCAGTTCAGAATTATCATTTTAACTGGCCGATGACCTTGACATGTCCGCACTAAATTGTCTGTAACTTTTGATTTAGAGCTCCGAATGACACGAATCCAATGCACACGTTAAACTAGCTCAATTTCTATATTATAACAAAATTTGAGGCAGAAATAGAATCGAAAAAGCATCCAAGTAATCCAATCTAGCCAAACAGCTTGATGCCATGCATTATTTTTCATTTACAAGCCTTTCCTTAATGAGGACCAATGAAATTTTAGAATGATCACTTTAGCTGTCCGATCAACTTGACATCTAAGGAATCCAATCTATCCCAAACTGCGTGAGTCATCCAGTATGCTTCATTTGTAAGCTTTTAATCAGTGAGCACCAATTATTAGTTAAGAATGATCATTTTAGCTCGCCGATCAACTTGAAATGTCCTCACTAAATCGTTGAAACTTTTGATTTAGAGCTCAGAATGGCACAAATCCAATGCCCACGTTAAGCTAACTAATTTTTGTATATTGTAACAAAAATTGAGAGAGAAATCGATACGACAAAACATCCAAGTAATCCAATCTATCCCAAACTTCGTGATGCCATGCTCAATGAGACAGAAATAGAATCGACAAAGCATCCAAGTAATCCAATCTAGCCAAACAGTTTGATGCCATGCATTATTTTTCATTTATATAAGCCTTTCCTTAATGAGGACCAATGAAATTTTAGAATGATCACTTTAGCTGTCCGATCAACTTGACATCTAAGGAATCCAATCTATCCCAAACTGCGTGATGTCATCCAGTATGCTTCATTTGTAAGCTTTTAATCAGTGAGCACCAATTATTAGTTAAGAATGATCATTTTAGCTCGCCGATCAACTTGAAATGTCCTCACTAAATCGTTGTAACTTTTGATTTAGAGCTCAGAATGGCACAAATCCAATGCCCACGTTAAGCTAACTAATTTTTGTATATTGTAACAAAAATTGAGAGAGAAATCGATACGACAAAACATCCAAGTAATCCAATCTATCCCAAACTTCGTGATGCCATGCTCAATGAGCATTTACTCAATGAGCACCAATGATCAGTTAAGAATGATCATTTTAACTGGCCGAATAACTTGACATGTCTGCACTGAATCGTCCATAAGTTTTGATTTAGAGCTCATCCTGACACGAATCCAATGCCCACGTTAAGCTACCGTAATTTTCTATATTTTGAAAAAATTTGAGATAGAAATTGAGACGACAAAGCGTCCAAGTAATCCAATCTATCCCATACTTTGTGATGCCATGCGTTATGCTTCTTTTATAAGCCTTTACTCTGTGGGCACCAATGATCAGTTAAGAATGATCATTTAACAGGCTGATCAACTTGACATGTCCGCACTAAATCATCCGTAACATTTGATTTCGAACTTAGAATGACACGAGCCCAATGACCTCATTAAGCTAGCCCAATATTGTATATTGTGACAAAATTTGAGAAAGAAATAGATACCACAAATCGTCTAAGTAATCTAATCTATCCCGCACAACGTGATGCTATACATTATACTTCATTTATAAGCCTTTACTTAATGACACTAATGATCAGTTCGGAATGATCACTTTAACTGGCCGATAAACTTGACATATCTACACTAAATCGTCCATAACTTTTTATTTATAGCTCATAATGACACGAATCCAATGCCCACATTAAGCTAACTCAATTTTCTATATTGTGACAAAATTGGAGATAGAAATAGATACGAAAAAGACTCCAAGTAATCAAATATATCCAAAACTCCGTGATGCCATGCATTATTCTTCATTTATAAGCGCTTACTTAATGAGCACCAATGATAAGTTTGGAATGATCACTTTAACTGGCCGATCAACTCGACACGTATGATGTAAATCGTCCATAAATTTTGATTTATAGCTCAGAATGACATGAATCCAAAACCTACATTAAACTAGCTCAATTTTCTCTATTGTGACAAATTTTAAGATAAAAATATATACGACAAAGCATCCAAGTAATCCAATTTATCTCGAACTGCATGTTGACAAATATTATGCTTCATTTGTAAGGATATACTCGATGAGCACCAATGATCAAAAGAATGATCATTTTTACTTTCCGATCAGCTTGACATAGCCAAACTAAATCGTCCGTGACTTTTCATTTATAGCTCCGAATGACACGAATCCAATGCCCTCTTTAAGCTAGCTAAGTTTTGTATATTGTAATAAAATTTGAGACATAAATTGATACCAAAACCGTCCAAATAATCAAATCTATCTCGAACTGCATGATGCCATGCATTATGCTTCATTTATAAGCCTTTACTCAATGAGCACAAATGATCGGAAGAATGATCATTTTAACTGGCTGATCAACTTGACATGTCTGCACTAAATCGTCCATAAGTTTTGATTTAGAGCTCATACTAACACAAATCCAATGCCCACGTTAAGCTAGCGTAATTTTCTATATTTTGACAAAATTTCAGATAGAAATAGAGACGACAAAGCATCCTGATAATCCAATCTATCCCATACTTTTTGATGCCATGCTTTATGCTTCTTTTATAAGCCTTTACTCTATGGGAACCAATGATCAGTTAAGAATGATCATTTAACAGGCCGAACAACTTGACATGTCCGCACTAAATAATCCGTAACTTTTGATATAGAGCTTAGAATCACACGAGCCCTATGACCTCATTAAGTTAGCTCAATATTGTATATTGTCACAAAATTTGAGACAAAAATAGATACCACAAATCGTCTAAGTAATCTAATCTATCCCGCACTGCTTGATGCCATGCATTATACTTCATTTATAAGCCATTACTTAATGACACTAATGATCAGTTTAGAATGATCACTTTAACTGGCAGATAAACTTGACATATCTACACTAAATCGTCCATAACTTTTTATTTATAGCTCATAATGACACTAATCCAATGCCCACATTAAGCTAACTCAATTTGCTATATTTTGACAAAATTGGAGACAGAAATAGATACAACAAAGACTCCAAGTAATCAAATATATCCCAGACTCCGTGATGCCATGCATTATTCTTCATTTATAAGCACTTACTTAATGAACACCAATGATAAGTTTGGAATGATCACTTTAACTGGCTAATCAACTCGACATGTATGATGTAAATCGTCCATAAATATTTATTTATAGCTTGGAATAACACGAACCGAAAACCTACATTAAACTAGCTAAATTTTTTCTATTGTGACAAATTTTAAGATAAAAATATATATGACAAAGCATACAAGAAATCCAATCTATCTCGAACTGCATGTTGACATATATTATGCTTCATTTTTACTTGACGATCAACTTGATATTGCCAAACTAAATCGTCCGTGACTTTTCATTTATATCTCCGAATGACACGAATCCAATGCCCTCGTTAAGCTAGCTCAGTTTTGTATATTGTGACAAAATTTGAGACATAAATTAATACCAAAACCGTCCAAATAATCAAATCTATCTCGAACTGCATGATGCCACATTATGCTTCATTTATAAGCCTTTACTCAATGAGCACAAATGATCGGAAGAATGATGATTTTAACTGTCCGATCAACTTGACATGTCTACACTAAATCGTCCATAAGTTTTGATTAAGAGCTCATAGTGACACGAATCCAATGCCCACGTTAAGCTAGCGTAATTTTCTATATTTTGACAAAATTTCAGATAGAAATAGAGACGACAAAGAGTCCAAGTAATCCAATCTATCCCATAATTTGTGATGCCATGCCTTATGCTTCTTTTATAAGCCTTTACTCTATGGGCACCAATGATCAATTAAGAATGATCATTTAATAGGCCGAATAACTTGACATGTCCGCACTAAATAATCCGTAACTTTCGATTTAGAGTTTAGAATGACACGAGCCCAATGATCTCATTAAGCTAGCTCAATATTGTATATTGTGACAAAATTTGAGATAGAAATAGATACCACAAACCGTCTAAGTAATCTAATCTATCCCGCACTGCGTGATGCCATGCATTATGCTTCATTTATAAGCCTTTACTTAATGGCACTAATGATCAGTTTAGAATAATCACTCTAACTGGCCGAGAAACTTGACATATCTACACTAAATCGTCCATAGCTTTCGATTTATAGCTCATAATGACACGAATCCAATGCCCACATTAAGCTAACTCAATTTTCTATATTGTGACAAAATTGGAGACAGAAATAGATACGACAAAGAGCTCAAGTAATCAAATATATCCCAAACTCCGTGATGCCATGCATTATTCTTCTTTTATAAGCATTTACTTAATGAGCACCAATGATAAGTTTAGAATGATCAGTTTAACAAGCCGATCAACTCGACACGTATGCTGTAAATCTTCCATAAATTTTGATTTATAGCTCAGAATGACACGAATCCAAAACCTACGTTAAACTAGCTCAATTTTCTTTTCGTGACAAATTTTAAGATAAAAATATATATGACAAAGCATCCAAGTAATCCAATCTATCTCGAACTGCATGTTGACATATATTTTGCTTCATTTATAAGGATTTACTCAATGAGCACCAATGATCAGAAGAATCATCATTTTTACGGGCAACTCAACTTGACATAGCCGAACTAAATTGTCCGTCACTTTTCATTTGTAGCTCCGAATGACACGAATCCAATGTCCACGTTAAGCTAGCTCAGTTTGTATATTGTGACAAAATTTGAGTCATTAATTGATATGAAAACCGTCCAAACAATCAAATCTATCTCGAACTGCGTGATGCTATGCATTATGCTTCATTTATAAGCCTTTACTCAATGAGCACAAATGATTGGAAGAATGATCATTTTAACTGGACGATCAACTTGACATGTCAGCTCTAAATCGTCCAAAACCTTTTTTTTGGAGCTCAGAATTACACGAACCATTGCCAACTTAAAAATAGTTCAAATTTTTATATAGAGAAAAAATTAAAGACAGAAATATAAGTTTATGATCACTTTAACTAGCCCATCAACATGACATGTCCGCACTAAATCTTCCGAAACTTTTGATTTAGAGCTCCGAATGACACGAATCCAATGTCTACGTTAAGCTAGCTCAATTTTCTATATTGTAACAAAATTTGATACAGAAATAGATACGAAAAACCGTCCAAGTTAGCCAATCTATCGAAAAATGTGTGATGCCATGCATTATGCTTCATTTATAAGCCTTTATTCAATGAGGACCAACGATCAGTTTAGAATTATCACATTATCTAGCCGATCAAGTTGTCATGTCTCCACTAAATCATACGTAACTTTTGATTTAGAGTTTAGAATGACACCAATCGAATGCCCACGTTAAGCTAGGTAAATTTTCTATATTTTGCAAAATTTGAGGTAGAAATAGAGACAACAAAGCGTCCAAGTCATCGAATCTATCCCAACCTGCGTGATGCCATCGTTTATGCTTTATTTATAAACCTTTACTCAATCAGCACCATTGATCAATTTAGAATAATCATCTTAACTGGCCGATAATCTTGACATATCCGCACCAAACCCTCCGTAACTTTTAATTTAGAGCTTATAATGACACGTATCCAATGCCCACGTTAATCTTGCTAAATTTTCTATATTTTGACAAAATTTGGGACATAAATAGACTCGATAAAGCGTTCAAGTAAACCAATATTTCCCAAACTTTGTGATGCCATGCTTTATGCTTCATTTATAAACTTTTGCTTAAAGAGCACCAATGATCAGTTTAGAATGATCACTTTAACTGTCCAATCAACATGACATGTCCGCACTAAATCTTCTGAAACTTTTGATTTAGAGCTCAATATGACATGAATCCAATGTCTACGTTAAGCTAGCTCAATTTTCTATATTATAACAAAATTAAAGATGGAAATAGATACGAAAATCCATCCAAGTAATCCAATCTATCCAAAACTGTGTGATGCTATGCATTATTCTTTATTTATAAGCCTTTACTTAATGAGCATCAATGATCAGTTTAAAATAATCATATTAACTGGCCGATGAACTTCACATATCCACACTAAATCGTCCGTAAATTTTGATTTAAAGCTCATAATGACATGTATCCAATGCCCACGTTAATCTTGCTAAATTTTCTATATCTTGACAAAATTTGAGATGGCAATAGAGTCAACAAAGCGTCCAAGTAATCCAATCTTTCCCAAACTTTTGTGATGCCATGCTTTATGCTTCATTTATAAACCTTTGCTTAAAGAGCACCAATATAAGTTTATGATCACTTTAACTAGCCCATCAACATGACATGTCCGCACTAAATCTTCTGAAACTTTTGGTTTAGAGTTCCGAATGACACGAATCCAATGTCTACATTAAGCTAGCTCAATTTTCTATATTGTAACAAAATTTGAGACAGAAATAGATACGAAAAACCGTCCAAGTTAGCTAATCCATCCAAAAATGTGTGATGTCATGCATTATGCTTTATTTATAAGCCTGTATTCAATGAACACCAACGATCAGTTTAGAATTATCACATTATCTAGCTGATCAAGTTGTCATGTCTACACTAAATCATACGTAACTTTTGATTTAGAGTTTAGAATGACACCAATCGAATGCCCACGTTAAGCTAGGTAAATTTTCTATATTTTGCAAAATTTGAGATAGAAATAGAGACAACAAAGCGTCCAAGTAATCGAATCTATCCCAACCTGCGTGATGCCATCCTTTATGCTTCATTTATAAGCCTTTACTCAAACAGCACCATTGATCAGTTTAGAATAATCATCTTAACTGGCCGATAACCTTGACATATCTGCACCAAACATTCCGTAACTTTTAATTTAGAGCTCATAATGACACGTATCCAATGCCCACGGTAATCTTGCTAAATTTTCTATATTTTGACAAAATTTGAGACATAAATAGAGTCGATAAAGCATTCAAGTAAACCAATCTTTCCCAAACTTTGTGATACCATGCTCTATGCTTCATTTATAAACCTTTGCTTAAAGAGCACCAATGATCAGTTTAGAATGATCACTTTAATTGTCCAATCAACATGACATGTCCGCACTAAATCTTCTGAAACTTTTGATTTAGAGCTCAATATGACACGAATCTAATGTCTACGTTAAGCTAGCTCAATTTTCTATATTATAACAAAATTAAAGATGGAAATAGATACGAAAATCCGTCCAAGTAATCCAATCTATCTAAAACTGTGTGATGCCATGCATTGTGCTTCATTTATAAGCCTTTACTCAATGAGCACGAATGATCAGTTTAGAATAATCATATTAACTGGCCGATCAACTTGGCATGTCTCCTCTAAATCGTCCGTAAGTTTTGATTTTGAACTTAGAATGACACGAATCCAATGGCCACATTAAGCTAGATAAACTTTCTATATTTTAACAAAAATTTTAACAAAAATAGAGATGACAAAGCGTCCAAGTAATCCAATATATCCAAAACTATGTGATGCCATGCATTATGCTTCATTTATAAGCCTTTACTCAATCAGCACTAATGATTAATTTAGAATAATCATATTAACTGGTCGATGAACTTGACATGTTCGCACTAAATTGTCAGTAATTTTGATTTTGAGCTTGAATGACACGAATCCAATGCCCATGTTAAGCTAGATGAATTCTCTATATTTTTTTCAAAATTTGAGACAGAAATAGAGATGAAAAAGCGTCCAAGTAATCCAATCTATCCAAAACTGTGTGATGCCATGCATTATGCTTGATTTATAAGCCTTTACTCAATGACCACCAATAATCAGTTTAGAATGATCATATTAACTGGCCGATCAACTTGAGATGGCCTCACTAAATCATCTTCAAATTTTTGATTTAGAGCTCAGAATGACACAATCCAATGCCCATTTTAGCTAATTTTCTATATTTTGACAAAATTTTAGATAGAAATAGATTAAAAAGCATCCAAGTAATCCAATCTATATCCAAATCATGATGCCATGCATTATGCTTCATTTATAAGACTTTACTCAATGAGCACCAACGATCAGTTTAGAATTTTTTCATTAACTAGCCCATCAAGTTGTCATGTCCGCACTAAATCATCCGTAACTTTTGATTTAGAGTTCAGAGTGACACCAATCGAATGCCCACGTTAGGCTAGGTAAATTTTCTATATTTTGCAAAATTTTAGATAGAAATAGAGACAACAAAACGTCCAAGTAATCTATCTATCCCAACATGTGTGATGCCATGCATTATGCTTCATTTAAAAGCATTTACTCAATTAGCACCAATGATATGCTTAGAAGAATCATATTAACCGGCCGATCAACTTGACAAGTTCACACTAAATCCTTAGTAACTTTTTATTTTAAGCTCAGAATGACACGAATCCAATGCCCACATTCAGCTAGATAAATTTTCTATGTTTTGACAAAATTTGAGATAGAAATAGAGACCACCAAGCATCCATGTATTCCAATCTATCCAAAACTGTGTGATGCCATACATTATGTTTCATTGAAAAGCCTTTTCTCAATGAGCACCAATGATTTGTTTAGAAAATCATATTAACTGGTCGATCAACTTGACATGTCCACACTAAATCATCCATAACTTTTGATTTTGAGCTCCGAATTATACGTATCAAATGCCCACGTTAACCAAGCTCAATTTTCTATATTTTTACACAATTTAAGACATAACTAGATAAGACAAAGCATCCAAGTAATCCAACATATCTGAATTTGTGTGATGCCATTCATTATGCTTCGTTATAAGCCTTTACTCAATAAGCACCAATGATCAGTTTATAATAATCATATTAACTGTCCGATCAACTTGACATGTTCGCACTAAATCTTCCGTAACTTTTAATTTTGAGTTCAGAATGACGAGAATCCAATGCCCACGTTAAGCTTGCTAAATTTTTTATATTTTGACAAAATTTGAGATATAAATAGAGACGACAAAGTTTCCAAGTAATCTAATCCATCCCAAACTGCGTGATTGCATGTTTTATGCTTCATTTATAAGCCTTTACTTAAAGAGCAGCAATGATCAGTTTAGAATGATCACTTTAACTGGTCGACCAATATGACATGTCCGCAATAAATCGGCGGTAAATAATTTCTTTAGAGCTTATAATGACACGAATCCAATGACCACGCATTATTGTGTGCGTGATAGACACAATAAGAGCGCAAATAGAAACGACAAAGCGTACAAGTAATCTAATCTATCCTAGACTGCGTGATACAATGTTGTGTGCTTCATTTATAAGCCCTTACTTATAGAGCGCAAATGATCAGTTTAGAATCATAAGTTTAAATGGCCGATCAAATTGATATGTCTGCACTAAATCGTCAGTAAGTTTTTATTTAGTGCTCAGAATGACACAAATCCAATGTCCACGTTATGGTAGCTCAATTCTCTATATTGTAACAATATTTGAGACACAAATAGATCCGATAAAGTGTCCAAGAAATCCAATCTATCCAAAACTGTGTGATCCCATGCATTATGATTCATTTATAAGCCTTTACTCATTGAGCTCCAATTATCATTTTAGAATATTTATATTAACTAGCCGATTGACTTGACGTGTCCACACTCAATCTTCTGTAACTTTTGATTTTGAGCTCAAAATGATATGAATCCAATGCCCATGTTAAGCTATTCTATTTTTTATATTGTGACAAAATTGGAGAAAAACTAGATACGATGAAGCGTAAAACTTATTCAATCTATCCCAAACTACACGATGCCATGCATTATGCTTCATTTATAAGGATTTACTCAATGAATAACAATGATCAGTTTAGAATAGTCATATTAGCTGGCCGGTCAACTTGACATGTCCGCACTAAATCGTCCGTAACTTTTTATTTAGAGCTCAGAATGACCCAAATCCAATACCCATGTTAATCTAGCTAAATTTTCTATATTTTGCAAAATTTAAAACATAAATAGAGACGAAAAAACATCCAAGTAATCCAATCTATCTCAAACTGCATGATGCCCTGCTTTATAGTTCATTTATAAGCTTTTACTTAATGAGCACCAATGATCAGTTTAGAATGATCACTTTAACTAGTCGATTAACTTGACTTCTCTGCACTAAATTGTCTATAACTCTTGATTTAGATCTCAGAATGACACGAATGCAATGCCCACGTTAACCTTTCTTGTTTTTCTATATTGTGACAAAATTTGAGACAGAAATAGAGACGACAAAACGTCCAAGTAATCTAATCTATCCCAAACTGCGTGATCCATGTTTTATGCTTCATTTATAAGGCTTTACTCAATGAGCACCAATGATCAGTTTGAAATGATCACTTTATCTAGCCGATCAACTAAATATGTCTGCAGTAAATCATCCGTAACTTTTGATTTAGAGGTCAGAATGACACGAATAGAAAGCCCACATTAAGCTAGTTCAATTTTCTATATTGTAACAAAATTATAGACATAAATAGATACGACAAAGCGTCCAAGTAATCCAATATATCCAAAACTGTGTAATGCCATGCATAATGCTTCATGTAGAAGCCTTTACTCAATGAGAACCAGTGATCAGTTTAGAATAATCATATTAACTGTCCAATAAACTTGATATGTCCGCACTAAATCGTCCGTAACTTTTGATTTAGAGCTCAGAATGACACGAATCAATGGGCACATTAAGCTAGCTTAATTTTCTATATTGTAACAAAATTTGAAACAACAATAGATACAACAAAAGTCCAAGTAATCAAATATATCTAAGACTGTGTAATGCCATGCATTATGCTTCACTTATAAGCTTTTTCTCAATGAGCACCAATGATCAGTATAAAATAATCATATTAACTGGCAGATACTCTTGACATGTCTGTAGTAAATCGTCAGTAACTTTGGATTTTGAGCTCCGAATGACACAAATCCAATGCACACGTTAAACCTCCTTAATTTTCTATATTTTGACAAAATTTGAGACAGAAATAGATACGATAAAGCGTCCAAGTAATCCAATCTATCCCAAACTACGTGATTCAATGTTGTCTGCTTCATTAATAAGCCTTTACCTAAAGAGCACCAATGATAAGTTTAGAGTCTTAACTTTAAATGGCCGATCAACTTGATATGTGTGCACTGAATCCTCTGTAAATTTTGATTTAGACCTCATATTGACACAAATCCAATATCCACGTTAAGCTAGCTCAATTTTCTATATTGTAACAAAATTTGAGACAAAAATAGATATGACAAAGCGTCCAAGTAATCCAATATATCCAAAACTATGTGATATCATGCATTATGCTTCATTTAGAAGCCTTTACTCAATGAGAACCAATGATAAGTTTAGAATAATCATATTAACTAGCCGATCAACTTGCCATGTCTGCACTAAATATTCCGTAACTTTTGAATTAGAGCTCAGAATGACATCAATCCAATACCAATGTTAAGCTTGATTAATTTTCAATATTGTAACAAAATTTGAGACAAAAATAGATAGGACAAAACGTCCAAGTAATCAAATATATCCAAAACTGTGTGATGGCATGAATTATGCTTTATTTAGAAGTCTTTACTGAATGAGCAGCAATGATCAGTTTAAAATGATCATATTAACTTCCGATCAACTCGACATTTCCACTGTAAATCGTCATTAACTTTGAATTTTGGGCTCAGAATGACACGAATCCAATGGGCACGTTAAACTTGCTTAATATTCTACATTTTGACAAAATTTGAGACTGAAATAGAGACGACAAAATGTCCAAGTAATAAAATCTATCCCAAATTGTGTGATGCAATGCTGTATGCTTCATTTATAAGGTTTTACACAAAGAGCACTAGTGATCAGTTTATAGTCATAACTTTAAATGGCCGATCAACATGATATGCCAGCACTAAATCGTCAGTAAGTTTTGATTTAGAGCTTATAATGATACAAATCCAATGTCCATGTTAAAGTAGCTCTATTTTCTAATTGTATTTGAGACACAAATAGATACGACAAAGCGTCCAAGTAATCCAATCTATCCAAAACTATGTGATGCCATGCATTATGATTCATTTATAAGCCTTTACTCAATGAGCTCTAATTATCATTGTAGAATTATTATATTAACTAGCCGATTGACTTGACGTGTCCACACTAAATCATCTATAACTTTTGATTTTGAGCTCAAAATGATACGAATCCAATGCCCAATTTAAGCTATTCAATTTTTTATTGTGACAAAATTGGAGACAAAACTAGATACGACGAAGCGTAAAAATAATTTAATCTATCCCAAAATTTGCACGATGCCATGCATTATGCTTCATTTATAAGCATTTACTCAATGAGCACCAATGATCAGTTTAGAATAGTCATATTAACTGGCCGATCAACTTGACATGTCCGCACTAAATCGTCCGTAACTTTTGATTTAGAGCTCAAAATGACACAAATCCAATGTCCACGTTAATCTAGCTAAATTTTCTATATTTTGTAAAATTTCAAACATTAAAAGAGACTAAAAAACATCCAAGTAATCCAATCTATCTCAAACTGCGTGATGTCATGCTTTATAGTTCATTTATAAGCTTTTACTTAATGAGCACCAATGATCAGTTTAGAATGATCACTTTAACTAGTCGATCAACTTGACTTGTCTGCACTAAATAGTTTATAACTCTTGATTTAGAGCTTAGAATGACACGAATGCAATGCCCACGTTAACGTTTCTTGATTTTCTATATTGTGACAAAAATTTTGACAGAAATAGAGACGATAAAGCATCCAAGTAATCCATTCAATCCCAAACTGCGTGATCCATGCTTTATGCTTCATTTATAACGCTTTACTCAATGAGTCTCAATGATCAGTTTAAAATGATCACTTTATCTAGCCAATCAACTTAACATGTAAGCAGTAAATCATCCGTAACTTTATATTTAGAGCTCAAAATTACACGAATTCAAAGCCAACATTAAGCTAGCTCAATTTTCTATATTGTACCAAAATTAGAGACAAAAATAGATACGACAAAGCGTCCAAGTAATCAAATATATCCAAAACTATGTGATGCCATGCATTATGCTTCATTTAGAAGCCTTTACTCAATGAGAACCAGTGATCAGTTTAGAATAATCATATTAACTGGCAGATACTCTTGACATATCCGCAGTAACTCACCCGTAACTTTGGATTTTGAGCTCCGAATGACACGATCCAATGCACACGTTAAACTTGCCTAATTTTCTATATTTTGATAAAATTTGAGATAGAAATAGAGACGACAAAGCGACCAAGTAATCCAATTTATCCAAAACTACATGATGGAATGTTGTATGCTTCATTAATAAGCCTTTACTTAAAGAGCACCAATGATCAGTTTAGAATCATAACTTTAAATGGCCGATCAACTTGATATGTGTGCACTGAATCGTCTGTAAGTTTTGATATAGAGCTCATATTGACACAAATCCAATATCCACGTTAAGCTAGCTAAATTTTCTATACAGTAACAAAATTTGAGACAGAAATAGATATGACAAAGCATCAATGATCAGTTTAAAATGATCACTTTATCTAGCCGATCAACTTAACATATCCATAGTATATCATCCGTAACTTTTGATTTAGAGCTCCGAGTGACACGAATACAAAGCCCACCTTAAGCTAGCTCAATTTTCTATATTGTAACAAAATTTGAGATAGAAATAGATATGACAAAGCGTCCAAGTAATCGAATTTATCCAAAACTATGTGATGCCATGCATTATGCTTCATTTAGAAGCCTTTACTCAATGAGAACCAATGATCAGTTTAGAATAATCATATTAAATGGCCGATCAACTTGATATGTCCGCACTAAATCATCCGTAACTTTTGATTTAGAGCTAAGAATGCACGAATCCAATGCCCACGTTAAGCTTGCTTAATTGTCTATATTGTAACAAAATTTGAGACAAAAAATAGATAGGAAAAAAGTCCAAGTAATCAAATATATCCAAAACTTTGTGATGCCATGCATTATGGTACATTTAGAAGTATTTTCTCAATGAGCAACACTTATCAGTTTAGAATAATAATATTAACAGGCCGATCAACTTGACATGTCCGCAGTAAATCATTTGTAACTTTGGATTTTGAGTTCAGAATGACACAAATCACATGCACATGTTAAGCTTGTTTAATTTTCTATATTTTGACAAAAATTGAGACAGAAATAGAAACGACAAAGCGTACAAGTAATCTAGTCTATCCCAAACTGCATGATGAAATGGTGTATGCTTCATTTATAAGCATTTACTTATAGAGCACCAATGATCAGTTTAGAATCATAACTATAAATGGCCGATCAACTTGATATATCTGCACTAAATCGTCCGTAAGTTTTGATTTAGAGCTCAGAATGACACAAATCCAATGTCCATGTTAAGCTAGCTCAATTTTCTATATTGTAAAAAACTTAGAGACACAAATAGATACGAAAAGGCATACAAGTAATCCAATATATCCAAAACTGTGTGATGCCATGCATTATGATTAATTTATAAGCTTTTACTCAATGAGCACCAATTATCATTTTCGAATAATCGTATTAACTAGCCGATCGACTTGACGTGTCAACACTAAATCATTCGTAAGTTTTTATTTTGAGCTAAGAATGATTGGAATCCAATGCCCACGTTAAGCTATTCAATTTTTTTATATTGTGACAAAATAGGATACAAAACTAGATACGACGAAGCGTACAAATAATTCAAGCTATACCAAACTGCACAATGCCATGCATTATGCTTCAGTTATAAGCCTTTACTCAATGAGCACCAATTATTAGTTTAGAATATTTATATTAACCGATCAACTTGACATGTCAACACTAAATCGTCCATATTTTTTGATTTAGAGCTCATAATGACACAACTCCAATGTCCACGTTAAGCTAGCTAACTTTTCTATATTTTGAAAAATTGAAAAAAAAAGACGAAAAAGCATCTAAGTAATCCAATCTATCTCAAAATGCGTGATGCTATGCTTTATATCCAAAACTGTGTGATGCCATGCATTATGCTTCATTTAGAAATCTTTACTCAATGATCACCAATGATCAGTTTAGAATAATCATATTAACTGGCAAATCAACTTGACATGTACGCAATAAATCGTTCGTAACAAAATTTTCTATATTTTCACAAAATTTGAGACAAAAATAGAGACGACAAAGTGTCCAAGCAATCCAATCTATCCCAAACTGTGTGATGCAATGCTGTATGCTTCATTTATAAGCCTTTCTTTGAAGAGCACCAATGATCAGTTTAGAATCATAACTTTAAATGGCCATTCAACGTGATATGTGTGCAGTGAATCGTCCGTAAGTTTTTATTTCGAGCTCATATTGACACAAATCCATTATCCACATTAAGCTAGCTCAATTCTGTACATTGTAACAAAATATATGACAAACATAGGTACGACAAAGCGTCCAAGTAATCAAATATATCCAAAACTGTATGATGCTATGCATTATGCTTCATTTCGAAGTCTTTACTCATTGATCACCAATGAGCAGTTTAGAATAATCATATTAACAGGCACATCAACTTTACATGTCCAATGTAAATTGTCCGTAACTTTTAATTTTGAGCTTAGAATGACACGAATCCAATGCACACATTAAACTTGCTAAATTTTCTCTATTTTGACAAAATTTGAGACAGAAATGGAAACGACAAAGCGTACAAGTAATCCAATTTATCCACAACTACGTGATGCAATTTTGTATCTTCATTTATAAGCCTTTACTTAAAGAGCACCAATGATCAGTAAAAATTTTAACTTTAAATGGCCGATCAACTTGATATGTCTGCACTAAATCGTCCATAACTTTTGATTTAGAGCTCGGAATGACACAAATCCAATGTCCACGTTAAGCTAGCTCAATTTTCAATATTGTAACAACATTTGGACAGAAATAGGTACAACAAAGCGTCCAAGTAATCCAATCTATCCAAAATTATGTGATGTCATGCATTATGCTTCATTTATAAGCATTTACTCAATGAGCACAAATGATCAGTTTAGAATAATCATATTACGTGGCTGATCAACTTGACATTTCCGCACTTAATCGTCCGTAACTTTTGATTTAGAGCTCAGAATGACATGAATCCAATGCCCACGTTAAGCTAGCTTAATTTTCTTTATTGTAACAAAATTTGAGACAAAATAGATACGACAAAGCGTCCAAGCAATCATATATATCACAAACTTTGTGATGCCATGCATTATGCTTCATTTAGAAGTCTTCACTCTATGAGCACCAATGATCAGTTTAGAATAATCATATCAACTGGCCGATAGACCTGACATGTCCGCAGTAAATCAACTGTAACTTTTAATTTTGAGCTGATAATGACACGAATACAATGCGCACGTTAAGCTTGCTAAATTTTCTATATTTGGACAAAATTTAACATAGAAATAGAGACGAAAAAGCATGCAAGTAATCCAATATATCCCAAACTGCGTGATGCCATGCTTTATGCGTTATTTATAAGCCTTTACTTAATGAGCTCCAATGATCAGTTTAGAATGATCACTTTAACTCGCCGATCAACTTGACATGTCCACACTAAATCTTTCGTAACTTTTGATTCAGAGCTCAGAATGATAAGAATCTAATATCCACGTTAAGCTAGCTCAATTTACTATTGTAACAGAATTTGAGACAAAAATAGATACCACAAAGCGTCCAAGTAATCAAATCTATCCAAAATTGTGTGATGCCATGCATTATGCTTCATTTATAAGCCTTTACTCAATGAGCACCAATGATCAATCTAGAATGAGATCACTTTAACTGACCGATCTACTTGACATGTTCGCACTAAATCGTCTGTAAATTTTGATTTAGAGCTCTGAATGACACCAATCGAATGCCCACGTTAAGGTAGCTCAATTTTCTATATTCTCAGAAAATTTGAGACAGAAATAGAAACGACAAAGCATCCAAGTAATCCAATCTATCCTAAATTTCGTGATGCCATGCTTTATGCTTCATTTATAAGCCTTTACTTAAAGAGCACAATTATGATCAGTTTAAATTGATCACTTTAGCTGGCCGATCAACTTGACTTCTCAGCACTAAATAGTATGTAACTTTTGATTTAGATCTCAGAATTACACGAATCCAATACACACGATATGCTAGCTCAATTTTCTATACGACAAAGTGTCCTAGCAAGCCAATCTATCCAAAACAGTAAGATGTCGTGCATTATGCTTCATTTATAAGCCTTTACTCATTGAGCACCAATGATCAGTTTAGAATAATCATATTAACTGGTCGATTAAGTTGACATGTATGCACCAAATTGTCTGTAATTTTCGAGTTAGAGCTCAGAATGACACGAATCCAACGCCCACGTTAAACTAGCACAATTTTCTATATTGTGACAAAATTTGAGACAGAAATAGTGATGAAAAGCATCTAAGTAATCCAATCTATCCCGAACTGTGTTATGCTATGCTTTATGATTCATTAACTGGACGATAAACCTGACATGTCCACAGTAAATCATCCATATTTTTGATTTTGAGCTCAGAATGACACGAATACAGTGCACACGTTAAGATTGCTAAATTTTCTATATTTGGACAAAATTTTAGATAGAAATAGAGACGACAAAGCGTGCAGGTAGTCCAATCTTTCCAAAACTGCGTGATACCATGCTTTATGCTTCATTTATAAGCCTTTACTTAATGAGCTCCAATGATCAGTTTAGAATGATTATTTTAAGTGGCTGATCAAATTGACATGTCCGCACTAAATCGTCCATAACTTTGATTTAGACAGTAGAATGACACAAATCATCCAAGTAATCCAATCTATCCTAAATTTCGTGATGCCATGCTTTATGCTTCATTTATAAGCCTTTACTTAAAGAGCACTAATGATCACTTTAACTGGCCGATCAACTTGACAGCTCCGCACTAAATAGTATGTAACTTTTGATTTAGAGCTCAGAATTACACGAATCCAATACCGACGTTATGCTAGCTCAACTTTCTATATTATAGCAAAATTTGAGAGAGAAATAGATACTACAAAGTGTCCAAGCAAGCCAATCTATTCAAACCTGTAAGATGTCGTGCATTATGCTTCATTTATAAGCCTCTACTCATTGAGCACCAATGATCAGTTTAGAATAATCATATTAACTGGCCGATTAAGTTGACATCTATGCACCAAATCGTTCGTAATTTTCGATTTAGAGCTCATAATGACGCGAATCCAATGCGCACGTTAAGCTAGCTCAATTTTCTATATTGTGACAAAATTTGTGACAGAAATAGAGATGAAAAAGCGTCTAAGTAATCCAATCAATGCCAAACTGTGCTATGGTATGCTTTATGCTTCATTAACTGGCCAATAAACCTGACAAGTCCACAGTAAATCTTCCCTAACTTTTGATTTTGAGCTCAGAATGACACGAATATAATGCGCACGTTAAGCTTGCTAAATTTTCCATATTTGGACAAAATTTGAGATAGAAATAGAGATGACAAAGCATGCAAGTAATCCAATCTATCTTAAACTGCCTGATGCCATGCTTTATGCTTCATTTATAAGCCTTTACGTAATGAGCTCCAATGATCAGTTTAGAATGATTATTTTGATTGGCCAATCAACTTGACATTTCTGCACTAAATCGTCCATAACTTTGATTTGGACCAAAGAATGACACAAATCCAATGCCCACGTTAAGCTAGCTCAAGTTTCTACATTGTAGAAATATTTGAGGGAGAAATATACATACGACAAATCGTCCAAGTATTCCAATCTATTCAAAACTGTGTGATGCCATGCATTATGCTTCATTTATAAGCCTTTACTCAATGAGCACCAGAGACAAATTTAGAATAATTATATTAACTGACTGATGAACTTGACATGTCCGCACCAAATCGTCAGTAACTTTTGATTTTAAGCTCAGAATGACACGTATCCATTGCTCACATTAAGCTAGATAAATTTTCTATATTTTAACAAAATTTGAGAAAGAAATTGAGATGACAAACCGTACAAGTAATCAAATATATCAAAAACTATGTGATGCCATGCATTATGCTTCATTTATAAGCCTTTACTCAATGAGCACCAACGACCAGTTGCGAATAATCATATTAACTGGCAGACCAACTTGACATGTCGCATTAAATCGTCCGTAACTTTTGATATTGAGCTCAGAATGATAAGAATTAATGCCTACATTAATCTTGCTCAATTTTCTATATTTTGACAAAATATGAGACAGAAATAGAGATGACAAAGCGTCCAACTAATCCAATCTTTCTCAAACTGCGTGATGGCACACTTTATGATTCATTTATAAGCCTTTACTTAAAGAGCGCCAATGACCAGTTTAGAATGATAACTTTAAGTGGGCGATCAACTTGACATGTCCGCACTAAATCGTCTGTAGTTTTTGATTTAGAGCTCAAAATGAGACGAATCCAATCCCCACGTTAAGCTAGCTCAATTTTCTATATTGTAACAAAATTTGAGACAAAAATAGATCTACAAAGCATACAAGTAATCCAATCTATCCAAAACCGTGTGATGCAATGCATTATGCTTCATTTAGAAGCCTTTACTCAATGACAACCAATCATCAGTTAAGAATAATCATATTAACTGGCCGATCAATTTAACATGTTCGCACTAAACCGTCTGTAACTTTTGTTTTTGAGTTCAGAATGACATGAATCCGATGCCCACGTTAAGCTAGCTAAAACTTCTATATTTTGACATAATTTGAGAGAAGAATAAAGATGACAAAGCGTGCAAGTAATCCAATCTATCCAAAGTTATGTGATGTCATGCATTATGCTTCATTTATAAGCATTTACTCAATGAGCACAAATGATCAGTTTAGAATAATCATATTATGTGGCCGATCAACTTGAGATGTCCGCACTAAATCGTCCGTAACTTTTGATTTAGAGCTCATAATGACACGAATCCAATGCCCACGTTAAGCTAGCTTAATTTTCCTTATTGTAACAAAATTTGAGACAAAATAGATACCACAAAGTGTCCAAGTAATCATATATATCACAAACTCTGTGATGCCATGCATTATGCTTCATTTAGAGGTCTTCACTCAATGAGCACCAATGATTAGTTTAGAATAATCATATAAACTGGCCGATAGACCAGCCATGTCTGCAGTAAATCGTCCGAAACTTTTAATTTTGAGCTGATAATGACACGAATACAATACGCACGTTAAGCTTGCTAAATTTTCTATATTTGGAAAAAATATGACATAGAGATAGAGACGATAAAGCATGCAAGTAATCCAATCTATCCCAAACTGCGTGATTCCATGCTTATGCTTTATTTATAATCCTTTACATAATGAGCTCCAATGATCAGTTTTGAATGATAACTTTAACTGGCCGATCAACTTGACATGTCCGCAGTAAATCGTCCATAAATTTTGATTTACAGCTTAGAATGATAAGAATCTAATATCCACGTTAAGCCAGCTCAATTTCCTATTGTAACAGAATTTGAGACAAAAATAGATACGGTAAAGCGTCCAAGAAATCAAATCTATCCAAAACTGTGTGATGCCATGCATTATGCTTCATTTATAAGCCTTTACTCAATGAGCACCAATGATCAGTGTAGAATGATCACTTTAAGTGACCGATCTACTTGACATGTTCGCACTAAATCGTCTGTAAATTTTTTATTTAGAGCTCAGAATGACACCAATCGAATGCCCACGTTAAGCTAGCTTAATTTTCTATATTATCAGAAAATTTGAGACAGAAATAGAGACCACAAAGCATCCAAGTAATCCAATCTATCCTAAATTTTGCGATGCGATGCTTTATGCTTCATTTATAAGCCTTTACTTAAAGAGCACAATGATCAGTTTAAAATAATCACTTTAGCTGGCCGATATACTTGACATCTCAGCACTAAATAGTATGTAACTTTTGATTTAGATCTAAGAATTACACAAATCCAATACCCACGATATAGCTCAATTTTCTATACGAGAATGTGTCTTAGCAAGCCAATCTATCAAAAACTGTAAGATGTCGCGCATTATGCTTCATTTATAAGCCTTTACTCATTGAGCACCAATGATCAGTTTGGAATAATCATATTAACTGGCCGATTAAGTTGACATGTATGCACCAAATTGTCTGTAATTTTCGAGTTAGAGCTCAGAATGATACGAATCCAATGCCCACGTTAAACTAGCACAGTTTTCTATATTGTGACAATATTTGAGACAGAAATAGTGATGAAAAAGCGTCCATGTAGTCCAATCTATCCCAACCTGTGTTATGCTATGCTTTATGATTCATTAACTAGACGATAAATCTCACATGTCCACAGTAAATCGTCCGTAATTTTTGATTTTGAGCTCAGAATGACACGAATACAATGCACACGTTAAGCTTGCTAAATTTTCTATATTTGGACAAAATTTGAAATAGAAATAGAGACGAAAAAGCGTGCAAGTAATCCAATCTATCCAAAACTGCGTGATGCCATGCTTTATGCTTCATTTATAAGCCTTTACTTAATGAGCTCCAATGATCAGTTTAGAATGATTATTTTAAGTGGCTGATCAACTTGACATGTCCGCACTAAATCATCCATAACTTTGATTTAGACAGTAGAATAACACAAATCCAATACCCATGTTAAGCTAGCTCAACTATCTACATTGTAGCAATATCTGAGGGAGAAATATACATACGACAAATCGTCCAAGTATTCCAATCTATCCAAAACTGTGTGATGCCTTGCATTATGCTTAATTTATAAGTCTTTACTCAATGAGCACCAATGACCAATTCAGAATAATCATATTAACTGACGGATGAACTTGACATGTCCACACAAAATCATCAGTAACTTTTGATTTTGAGCTTTGAATGACACGTATCGAATTCTCACGTTAAGCTAGATACATTTTCTATAATTTAACAAAATTTGGGACAGAAATAGAGACGAGAAAGCGTCCAAGTAATCCAATCTATCCAAAACTGTGTGATGTCATGCATTATGCTTCATTTATAAGCTTTTACTCAATGAGCACCAATGATCAGTTTAGAATAATCATATTAACCGGCCGATCAACTTGACGTGCCGCACTAAATTTTCCGTAAAATTTTGAATTTGAGCTTAGAATGATACGAATCAATACCCACGTTTAGCTTGCTAAATTTTCAATATTTTAACAAAATTTGAGACAGAAATAGAGACGACAAAGCATCCAAGTAATCCAATCTTTCCCAAACTACGTGATGTCCTGCTTTATGCATCATTTATAAGCCTTTACTTAAGTAGCACCAATGGCTAGTTTAGAATGATAACATTAACTGGCCGATCAACTTGACATGTCCGCAATAAATCGTCCGTAAATTTTGATTTAAAGCTCAGAATGACAAGAATCCAATGTCCCATTAAGCTAGCTCAATTTTCTATTGTAACTGAATTTGAGAAAAAAAAAAATAGATACGACAAACCGTCCAAATAAACAGATCTATCCAAAACTGTGTGATGCCATGCATTGTTTCATTTAGAAGCCTTTACTCAATGAGCAACAATGATCAGTCCAGAATTATCACTTTAACTGACCGATATACTTCACATGTCCGCACTAAATCGTCTCTAACTTTTGATTTAGAGCTCAGAATGACACCAATCGAATGCCCACGTTAAGCTAGCTCAATTTTCTATATTGTCACAAAATTTGAGACAGAAATAAAGACGACAAATCATCCAAGTAATCCAATCTATCCTAAATTTCGTGATGCCATGCTTTATGCTTCATTTATAAGCCTTTACTTAAAGAACACCAATGATCACTTTAACTGGCTGATCAACTTGACAGGTTCGCACTAAATAGTATGTAACTTTTGATTTAGACCTCAGAATTACACGAATCCCGTACCCACATTATGCTAGCTCAATTTTCTATATTGTAGCAAAATTTGAGAGAGAAATAGATACGACAAAGTGTCCAAGCAAGCCAATCTATTCAAACCTGTAAGATGTCGTGCATTATGCTTCATTTATAAGCCTCTACTCATTGAGCACCAATGATCAGTTTAGAATAATCATATTAACTGGCCGATTAAGTTGACATGTATGCACCAAATTGTTTGTAATTTCGATTTAGAGCTAAGAATGACACGAATCTAACGCCAATGTTAAAGCTAGCATAATTTTATATATTGTAAAAAAATTTGGGACAAATATAGATACAACAAAGCGTCGAAGTAATCAAGCGACAATGGTTAGGTTAGAATAATCATATTAACTGTATGCTGAACTTGATATGCCAACACTAAATCGTCTGTCAGTTTTGTTTTTCAGCTCATAATAACACGAATCCAATGCCCATGTTAAGCTAACTCAATTTTCTATATTATGCCAAAATTTGGGACAGAATTATGTATGACAAAGAGTGCAAATATTTCAATCTATCCCAAACTGCATGATGACATGCATTATGCTCCATTTATAAGCCTTTACTGAATGATCACCAATGATCAGTTTAGAGTGATCACTTGACTTATCTCAAACTAGCCGATCAACTTCACTTGTCTACACTAAATTTTCTGCAACTCTTCATTTAGAGCTCCGAATGACACGAATCCATTGCCCACATTAACCTTTCTTAATTTTCTATATTGTGACAAATTTGAGGAAGAAAAAGAGACAACAAGGCGTACAAGTAATCCAATCAATCGCAAACTGTGTGATCCATGCTTTATGCTTCATTTATTAGCCTTTACTCAATGAGCACCAATGATTAGTTTAAAATGATCATTTTAACTGGCCGATCAACTTGACTTGTCCATAGTAAATCGTCAGTAACTTTTCATTTAGAGCTCAGAATGACACGAATACAATGCCCACATTAAGCTAGCTCAATTTTCTATATTGTAACAAAACTTGAGACAGAAATAGATACGACAAAGCAACCAAGTAATCCAACATATCCAAAACTATGTGATCCCATGCATTATGATTCCTTTAAAAGCCTTTACTCAATGAGAACCAATGATCAGTTTAGAATACTCATATTAACTGGACAATCAACATGACATGTCCAAACTAAATTATCCGTAACTTTCGATTTAGAGCTCTGAATGACAGGAATCCAATGCCCTCGTTAAGCTAGCTTAATTTTTTATATTGTAACAAATTTTTAGACAAAAATAGATACGAAAAAGCATCCCAGTAATCAAATATATCCAAAACTGTGTGATGGCATGCACTATGCTTCATTTAGAAGTCTTTAGTCAATGAGCAGCAATGATCAGTTTAGAATAATCATATTAACTAGCCGATCAACTTGACATGTCCGCTGTAAAACGTTGGTAACATTGGATTTTGAACTTAGAATGACACAAATCCAATGCGCACGTTAAACTTTCTTAATTTTCTATATTTTGACAAAATTTGAGACAGAAATAAAGCAATAAAGCGTCCAAGTAATCCAATCTATCCCAAACTACGTGATGCATTGTTGTATGCTTCATTTATAAGCTTTTACTTAAAGAGCACCAAGGATCAGTATTCGAATCATAACTTTAAATGGCCGATCAACTTGATATGTGAGCACTAAATCATCCGTAAATTTTGATTTAGAGCTCAGAATGACACAAATCTATTGCCGACGTTAAGCTAGCTCAATTTTCTATATTGTAACAAAATTTGAGACAGAAATAGATACGACCAAGCGTCTATGTAATCCAATATATCCAAAACTATGTGATGCCATGCATTGTGCTTCATTTACGTGCCTTTACTCAATGATAACCAATGATCGGTTTAGAATAATCATATTAACTGGCCGATAACCTTGATATTTCCGCACTAAATCGTTTGTAACTTTTGATTTAGAGCTAAGAATGCCACGAATCCAATGACCACTTTAAGCTACCTTAATTAATTATATTGTAACAAAATTTGAGACAAAAATGGTTACGAAAAAAGTCCCAGTAATCAAATATTTCCAAAACTTTGTGATGCCATGCATTATGGTTCATTTAGAAGTATTTACTCAATGAGCAGCACTGATCAGTTTTGAATAAATATATCAACTTGCCGATCAACTTGACATGTTTGCAGTAAATCGTCTGTAACTTTGGATTTTGACCTTATAATGACACAAATCACATGCGCATGTTAAGCTTGTTTAATTTTCTATACTTTGACAAAATTTGAGACAGAAATAGAAACGACAAAGCGTACAAGTAATCTAATCTATCCCAGACTGCGTGATGCAATGTTGTATACTTCATTTATTAGCCTTTATTGATAGAGCGCGAATGATCAGTCTAGAATCACAACTTTAAATGGCCGATCAACTTGATATGTGTGCACTAAATCGTCAGTAAGTTTTCATTTAGAGCTTAGAATGACACAAATCCAATGTCCACGTTAAGGTAGTTTTGATATAAAGCTCAGAATGACACGAATCCAACACCAACGTTAAGCTAGCTTAATTTTCTATATTGTAACAAAATTTGAGACAAAAAAAGATACGACAAAGCGTCCAAGTAATCAAGCGACAATGATTAGTTTAGAATTATCATATTAACTGTCTGCTGAACTTGATATGTCAACACTAAATCGTCTGTCAATTTTGATTTTCAGCTCATAATAACACAAATCCAATGCCTACGTTAAGCTAGCTCAATTTTCTATATTATAGCAAAATTTGGGACAGAGTTAGGTATGAGAAAGAGTACAAATATTTCAATCTATCCCAAACTGCATGATGCCATGCATTATGCTAGATTTATAAGTCTTTACTGAATGAACACCAATGATCAGTTTAGAGTGATCACTTGACTTATCGCAAACTAGCTGATCAACTTCACTTGTATGCACTAAATTGTCTGCAACTCTTCATTTAAAGCTCCAAATGACACGAATCCATTGCCCACATTAACCTTTCTTAATTTTCTATGTGGTGACAAAATTTGAGGAAGAAAAAGTGACAACAAGGCGTCCAAGTAATCCAATATGTCGCAAATTGTGTGATCCATGCTTTATGCTTCATTTATTAGCCTTTACTCAATGATCACCAATGATCAGTTTAAAATGATCACTTTAACTGGCCGATCAACTTGAAATGTCCGTAGTAAATCAGCAGTAACTTTTCATTTAGAGCTTAGAATGACATGAATCCAATGCCCACATTAAGCTAGCTCAATTTTCTATATTATAACAAAAATAGAGACAGAAATAGATACGACAAAGCATCCAAGTAATCCAACATATCCAAAACTATGTGATCCCATGCATTATGCTTCATTGAAAAGCCTTTACTCAATGAGAACCAATGATCAGTTTAGAATCATATTAACTAGCCGATCAACTTGACATGTCCAAACTAAATCATCCGTAACTTTTGATTTAGAGCTCTGAATGACAAGAATGAAATGCCCTCGTTAAGCTAGCTTAATTTTCAATATTGTAACAAATTTTTAGACAAAAATAGATACGACAAAGCGTCCCAGTAATCAAATATATCCAAAATTGTGTGATGGCATGCACTATGCTTCATTTAGAAGTCTTTAGTCAATGAGCAGCAATGATCAGTTTAGAATAATCATATTAACTAGCCGATCAACTTGACATGTCCGCTGTAAATCGTCGGTAACTTTGGATTTTGAACTTAGAATGACATAAATCCAATGCGCACGTTAAACTTGCTTAATTTTCTATATTTTGACAAAATTTGAGACATAAATAGAGCAATAAAGCATCCAAGTAATCCAATCTATTCCAAACAACGTGATGCAATGTTGTATGCTTCATGTATAAGCTTTTACTTAAAGAGCACCAATGATCAGTTTTGAATCATAACTTTAAATGGCCGATCAACTTGATATGTGAGCACTAAAGCATCCGTAAATTTTGATTTAGAGCTCAGAATGACACAAATCCAATATCCACCTTAAGCTAGCTCAAATTTCTATATTGTAACAAAATTTGAAACAAAAATAGATACGACAAAGCGTCTAAGTAATCCAATATATCCAAAACTATGTGATGCCATGCATTATGCTTCATTTAGAAGCCTTTACTCAATGAGAACCAATGATCAGTTTAGAATAATCATATTAACTGGGCGATCAACTTTATATTTCCGCACTTAATCGTCTGTAACTTTTGATTTAGAGCTAAGAATGCCACGAATCAAATGATCACATTAAGCTACCTTAATTGTTTATATTGTAACAAAATTTGAGACAAAAATAGATACGAAAAAAGTCCCAGTAATCAAATATATCCAAAACTTTGTGATGCCATGCATTATGGTTCATTTAGAAGTATTTACTCAATGAGCAGCACTGATCAGTTTTGAATAAATATATCAACTTGCCGATCAACTTGACATGTCTGCAGTAAATCGTCTGTAACTTTGGATTTTGAGCTCATAATGACACAAATCACATGCGCATGTTAAGCTTCTTTAATTTTCTATATTTTGACAAAATTTGAGACAGAAATAGAAACGACAAAGCGTACAAGTAATCTAATCTATCCCAGACTGCGTGATGCAATGTTGTATGCTTCATTTATAAGCCTTTACTGATAGAGCGCCAATGATCAGTTTAGAATCACAACTTTAAATGGCCGATCAACTTGATATGTGTGCACTAAATCGTTAGTAAGTTTTGATTTAGAGCTCAGAATGACACAATTCCAATGTCCACGTTAAGGTAGCTCAATTTTCTATATTGTTACAATATTTGAGACACAAATAGAAGCGATAAAGTGTCCAAGAAATCCAATCTATCCAAAACTGTGTGATGCCATGCATTATGATTCATTTATAAGGGTTTACTCAATGAGCTCCAATTATCATTTTAGAATAATTATATTAACTAGCCGATTCACTTGACGTGTCCACACTAAATCTTCTGTAACTTTTGATTTTGAACTCAAAATGATACGAATCCAATGCCCACGTTAAGCTATTCTATTTTTTATATTGTGACAAAACTGGAGACAAAAATAGATACGACGAAGCGTAAAAATAATTCAATTTATCTCAAACTGCACGATGCCATGCATTATGCTTCATTTATAGGCATTTACTCAATGAGTAACAATGATCAGTTTAGAATATTCATATTAGCTGGCCGGTAGACTTGACATGTCCGCACTAAATCGTCCGTAACTTTTGATTTAGAGCTCAGAATAACACAAATCCAATACCAACGTTAATCTAGCTAAATTTTCTATATTTTGGAAAATTTAAAAAATGAATAGAGATGAAAAAACATCCAAGCAATCCAATCTATTTAAGACTGTGTGATGCCCTGCTTTATAGTTTATTTATAAGCTTTTACGTAATGAGCACCATTGATCAGTTTAGAATGATCACTTTACCTAGTCGATTAACTTGACTTGTATGTACTAAATTGTCTATAACTCTCGATTTAGAGCTCAGAATGACACAAATGCAATGCCCACGTTAACCTTTCTTGATTTTCTATATTGTGACAAAATTTGAGACAGAAATAGAGACGACAAAGCGTCCAAGTAATCTAATCTATCCCAAACTGTGTGATCCATGCTTTATGCTTCATTTATTAGGCTTTACTCAATGAGCACAAATGATCAGTTTAAAATGATCACTTTATCTAGCCGATCAACTTAACATGTCTGCAGTAAATCATCCGTAACTTTTGATTTAGAGGTTAGAATGACACGAATAGAAAGCCCACATTAAGCTAGTTCAATTTTCTATATTGTAACAAAATTTGAGACATAAATAGATACGACAAAGCGTCCAAGTAATCCAATATATCAAAAACTATGTGATGACATGCATTATGCTTCATGTAGAAGCCTTTACTCAATGAGAACCACTGATCAGTTTAGAATAATCATATTAACTGTCCGATAAACTTGATATGTCCGCACTAAATCGTCCGTAACTTTTGATTTAGAGCTCAGAATGACACGAATCCAATGGGCACGTTAAGCTAGCTTCATTTTCTATATTGTAACAAAATTTGAAACAAAAATAGATATGACAAAAGTCCAAGTAATCAAATATATCCAAAACTGTGTAATGCCATGCGTTATGCTTCATTTATAAGCTTTTAGTCAATGAGCACCAATGATCATATAGAATAATCATATTAACTAGCAGATACTCTTGACATGTCTACAGTAAATCGTCCGTAACTTTTGATTTTGAGCTCCGAATGACACGAATCCAATGCACACATTAAACCTCCTTAATTTTCTATATTTTGACAAAATTTGAGACAGAAATAGAGACGATAAAGCGTCCAAGTAATCCAATCTATCCCGAACTACGTGATGCAATGTTGTATGCTTCATTAATAAGCCGATCCAGCCGAGTACACGCGGATTTCCACTTCCACACAAGAGGACTCGGACCAAATGAGCTACCAGCTCCAGGACATGCACCTAGAAGAAGTATCTACACCAGTGGTACCTCAGGGAGCAATAACAAGAAGCAGATCAAGGGCACTCTTCCACAAATTCAGCTTATGGGTCGACAAGCTCCTAGAGGAAGATCAGCTAAGGACAATGGGCCAGAAGAGCAAAGTAGAGTCCAAAGGCTTCTCAACAACACAAGGAACATCAGAGACTTGGGCTTTAGTGGCAAGAGAGGTCAGGGCCCTAAGATTTGTAACCCTACTCCAAGTCGAAGACTAGGAGCAAGGCGCGTGCATGCCACAAGGATGGCCACCTTCCATTTCTTGGCCGTGAGGTAAGTTAAGGTAAGTTTCAATTCGAATATATGCCTCTTTCTGTTTTACAGGGTAGGATCTAGATGCTTTACATTTTTGAGTCAAGAACATTTTAGGAATAGGTCCTTTTTCGGTTATACACTTTTGTATCTTTTCCTTTGTGCACTTTTGTAAGTTTTCTTTTTCTTATTTGGGTCGACCCTAGAAGGTCAAGCTGTCGAGCATATTAATAAGGCTCCTTCCAGCATTGTAGTTCGACAACCGTTTTGCTGCTTAATAAAGATCGAATTTTCTTTACAAGTTATTCTCTCAAAGAAGCTTGTGCGCTTAGAACCTAGTTGAGACCAGCCCTCCTAGCTCTAAGTTTGTTATTTATCACGAGGT
>JAENJI010000065.1:46088-67475 GCA_018901935.1 Pugionium cornutum
TTAGATAATTATAATAATATTTATAATCACAAAAAATTTTATTTAAACAAAATATTTTAAAACTAATATTAAAAATTATTTTCATTATTAATTAATAATAATAATATTAATTAATTTTTTAAAAAATAATAATTAATTAAAATATTTTGAAATTAAAATTAAAAATTGTTAATCAAAATATGGTAATTTTTAATTTTATTTTCAAACTATTTTAATTAATTATTTCTTTTAAACCTAATTCGGTTGTACTTGCAAATCAGTCGCAAATTTGTCTCATTTTTTGTGACCAATTTGTTTTCTTGTAGTGGTGATGCCACACATTATGATTCTTAATAAGCTTTAACCAAATGAGCACCAATGATCAGTTTATAATGATCATTTTAACTGACCGATCAACTTGAGAATAAGCACTAAATCGTCTGTAACTTTTGATTCAGATCTTAGAATGACACGAATCCAACGCTCATATTAACCTAGCTCAGTTTTCTATATTGTGAAAAAATTTAAGACTGGAATAGCTATGATAAAGCCTCCACGTAATCCAATCTATCAAAAACTGCTTGATGCAATACATTATACTTCATTAATAAGCTTTTACTCAATGAGCACCAATGATCAGTTTAAAATGAATATTTTAACTCGCCGGTGAACTTGACATGTCCGCACTAAATCGTCTGCAACTTTTGATTGAGAGCTCAGAGTGCCACGAATCCAATGCCCACGTTAAGGTAGCTAAATATTCGATATTGGGACAAAATTTAAGACTGAAATAGCTACGACAAAGCATCTAAGTAATCTAAACTATCTCAAACTGCTTGTTTTCATGCATTATGCATCATTAATAAGCCTTTATTCAATGAGAACCAATGATAAGTTTAGAATGATCATTTAAATTCGCTGATCAACTTGACATGTTCGCACTAAATCATCTATAACTTTTGATTCAGAGATCTGAATGACACGAATCCAATGCTCACGTTAAGCTAGCTCAATATTCTATGTTGTAAAAAAGTTGAAGGCTAAAATATATACGACAAAGCCTCCAAGTAATGCAATCTATCGCAAAATGCTTGATGCCATGCATTATTCTTCATTTATAAGCTTTTACTCAGTGAGCACCAATGATAAGTTTAGAATGATCATTTTAACTCGCCAGTCAACTTGATATGTCCGCACGAAATCGTTCGTAACTTTTGATTCCGACCTGATAATGAAACTAATCCAATGCCCACATTAAGGTAGATCAATTTCCTATATTGTAACAAAATTTAAGACTTAAATAGTTACAACAAAATTTCAAAGTAATGGAATCTATCGAAAACTGCGTGATGCCACACATTATGCTTCATTCATAAGCCTTTACTTAATGAATACCACTGATCAGTTTAGAATGATCATTTTAACTAACCGATCAACTTGACATTTCGGCACTGACAAATCATCCATAAATTTTGATTCATAGCTCTGAATGACACGAATCCAACGCTCACGTTAACCTAGCTCAGTTTCTATATTGTGAAAAAATTTAAGATAGAAATACCTAGGACAAAGCCTCCAAATAATCCAATATATCTCGAACTCATGATGCCATTTATTGTGCTCATTTATTGGCCTTTACTCATGGATCACCCATGATCAGTTTAGAATGATCATTTTAACTATCGGTCAACTTGACATGTCCAAATAAAATTGTCCGTAACTTTTGATTCAGAGCTCAAAATGATACGAATCCAATCCCCACGTTAAGCTCGCTCAATTTTCTATACTGGGACAAAATTGAAGTCTAAAATAGCCACGACAAAGCCTCCAATCAATCGAATCTATTGCAAACTGCGTTATGCCACCCGTTATGCTTAATTAATAAGCATTTATTCAGTGAGCGCCAATGATAAGTTTAGAATGATCATTTTAACTGAAAAATCAATTTGACATGTCCTCACTAAGTCGTCTGTAACTTTTGATTTAGATCTTAGAATGACACGAATCCAACGCTCATGTTAATCTAGTTCAATTTTTTATACTGTGAAAAAATGTAAGATTGAAATTGCTATGACAAAACCTCCAAATAATCCAATCTATCACAAACTGCTTGATGCCATGCATTATGCTTCATTAATAAGCTTTTAATCAATTACACGGATGATCAGTTTACAATGATTATATTAACTCGCCGGTCAACTTGACATGTCTTCAGTAAATCTTCAGTAACTTTTGATTCAGAGCTCAGAATACCACGAATCCAATGCCCACGTTAAGTTAGCTAATTTTCGATATTGTGACAAAATTTAAGACTGAAATATCTACAACAAAGCCTCTAAGTAATCTAAACTATCGTAAACTGCGTGATGTCATGCAATATGCTTCATTAATAAACCTTTATTCAATGAACACTAATGATAAGTTTAGAATTATCATTTTAACTCGCCGATCTACTTGACATGCATGTCCGCACTAAATCGTCTGTAACTTTTGATTCAAAGCTCAGAATGACATTAATCCAACGCTCATGTTAAGCTAGCTCAATTTTCTATATTGTGAAAAAATTGAAGTCGAAAATAGCCACGACAAACCCTCCATATAATCGAATTTATCGCAAACTGTGTGATGCCATGCATTATACTTCATTAATAAGGCTTAACCCAATGAGCACCAAAGTATTGAATGATCATTTTAACTCGCCGATCAATTTGACATGTCCACACTAACTCGTCCGTAACTTTTGATTCAATTATTAGAATGACACGAATCCAACGCTCATGTAAAGCTAGCTAATATTTCTATATCGTAAAAAATTGAAGACTAAAATAGCTACGATAAAACCTCCAATGAATCCAATTTATCGTAAAATGCTTGATGCCATGCAATATTCCTCATTAATAAGTAAATTTCAATATTGTGAAAAAATTTAAGACTTCAATAACTACGCAAAGCCTTCAAGTAATCGAAGCTATTGCAAATAGCGTGATGCCATGCATTATGCTTTATTTATAAGCCTTTACTCAATGAGCACCAATGATAAGTTTAGAATGATCATTTTTACTACCGATCAACTCGACATGTCTGCACTAAATCGTATGTAACTTTTGTTTCAGAACTCAAAATGGCACGAATCCAATGCTCACGTTAAGCTAGCTCAATTTTCTATATTTTGAAAAAAATTTAAGTCTGAAATAGCTACAACAAAGCATCCAAGTAATCTAACCTATCGAAAACTACTTGATGCCATAAATTTTGTTTCATTAATTAGGCTTTACCGAATGAGGACCAATGATAAGCTTAGAATGATCATTTTAACTCGCTGGTCAACTAGATATGTCCACACGAAATCGTCCGTAACTTTTGATTCCGAGCTCTGAATGATAGGAATCCAATGCCCATATTAAGCTACCTCAATTTTCTATAGAGTGACAAAATTTAAGACTGAAATTGCTACAAAAAAGATTCCAAGTAATCCAACGCCCACATTAAGCTAGCGCAATTTTCTATAATGTGACAAAATTTAAGACTAATATATCAAAAACAAAGCCTCCAAGTAATCCAATATATCGCAAACTACTTGATGCCATGAATTATGCTTCATTAATAAGCCTTTATCAATGAGCACCAATGATCAGTTTAGAATGATCATTTTAACTAGCCTGTCAACTTGACATATCCGCATTAAATCATCCGTAATTTTTGATTTAGAGCTCGGAATGACACGAATGCAACGCGCACGTTAAGCTAGTTAAATTTTCTATATTGTGACAAACTTTATGACTTAAATAGCTAAGACAAAGCCTCCAAGAAATCAAATCTATCGCTAACAGCGTGATGCCATTCATTATGTTTCATTAATAAGCCTTTACTCAATGAGCACCTGATCAGTTTAGAATGATCATTTTAAGTGACCGATCAACTTTACATATACGCACTAAATCTTCTGTAACTTTAGATTCTGAGCTCAGAATCACACGAATCTAATGCCCACGTTAAGCTAGCCCAGTTTTCCATACTGTTACAAAATTGAAGACTAAAATAGCTACAAAACAGCCTCCAAGTAATTGAATCTAGCGCAAACTGCGTGATGCCATGCATTATGCTTCATTAATAAGCCTTTACTCAAGGAGCACCAATGATCAGCTTAAAATGATCATTTTTACTACAGGTCAACTTGGCATGTCTGTACAGAATCGTCCGTAACTTTTGATTCAGAGCTCAGAATGACGAGACTCCAATGCCCATGTTAAGTTAGCTTAGTTTTCTATAGTGTGACAAAATTTAAGACTACAATAGCTACAACAAAAGCTTCCGAGCAATCCAATCTATCGCAAACTGCTTAATGCAATGCATTATGCTTCATTAATAAACATTTACTCAATGAGCACTAATGATCAGTTTAGATTGATCATTTTAACTAGCTGATCGCACAATCTTGCCATGTCCACACAAAATCGCCCGTAACTTTTGATTCGGAGCGCCGAATGACACGAATCCAACACCCACATTAAGGTTCAATTTTCTATATTGTGACAAAATTAAAGACTGAAATAAATACGAGAAAGCCTCCAAGTAATCCTATCTATCCCAAACTCGTGATGCCATGCATTATGCTTCATTTATAAGCCTTTACTCAAGGAGCACCAATGATTAGTTTAGAATGATCATTTGAACTACCGGTCAACTTGACAAGTGTGTACAAAATCGTCCGTAACTTTTGATTCAATGCTAAGAATGACATGAATCCAATGCCCACATTAAGCTAGCCTATTATGAAAAAATTGAAGACTAAAATAGCTACAAAAAAGCCTCCACGAAATCGAATATATTGCAAACTGCGTGTTGCCATGCATTTTGCTTCATTAATAAGCCTTTACTCAATAACCAGCAACGATCAGTTTAGAATGATCATTTTTAACTACCGGTCAACTTGACATGTCAGTACAAAATCGTCCGTAACTTTTCATTCAGCGCTCGGGACGACACGTATCGAATGCCCACGTCAAGGTAGCCCAATTTTCTATATAGTCGCAAAATTGAAGACTAAAATAGCTAGGAACACCGCTGGTCCCCTTGGTGATGCCACCGACTCCGGGATCAACTTGGCCGGTCCTGAAGGCATTCCGGCCAGTACCTCGCACAATCCAGGACATGCACCTAGAGGAAGTCTCTACACCAGTGGTACCTCAAGGAGCAATGAAAAGAAGCAGAACAAGGGCACTCTTCCACAAATTCAACTTATGGGTCGACAAGCTCCTAGAGAAAGATCGACTAAGGACAATGGGCCAAAAGTGCAAGGAAGAGTCCAAAGGCTTCTCAAAAACACAAGGAACATCAGAGACTTGGGCTTTAGTGGCAAGAGAGGTCAGGGCCCAAAGATATCTAACCCTACTCCAAGTCGAAGACTAGGAGCAAGGCGCGTGCATGCCACAAGGATGGCCACCTTCCATTTCTTGGCCGTGAGGTAAGTAAGGTAAGTTTTCAATAAGAATATTTGCCTCTTTCTGTTTTGCAGGGTAGGATCTAGAATATTTACATTTATTGAGTTAAAGACATTTTAGGAATAGGTCCTTTTTTGATTATACACTTTTGTATCTTTTCCTTTGGTGCACTTTTGTAAATTTTCCTTTTCTTATTTGAGTCGACCCTAGAAGGTCAAGCTGTCGAGCATATTAATAAGGCTCCTTCAAGCATTGTAGTTTGACATTAATAAAGTGCAAATTTTCTCTCTACAAGTTTTTCTCACAAGAAGCTTGTGCGCTTAGAACCTAGTTGAGACCAGCCCTCCTAGCTCTAAGTTTGTGATTTATCATGAGGTTCATCACCCCTCGTGTGGTTCACTTCACCCTTCCATCGAATACCAACCCAAAACCCCCTATCCAAGAAGTCTAAGGTCGAGTTTCTCACCTAACCTTCTCCAAACAGCCCACGTGCATATAAGCCTTGAATCGAGGCTTGTATCAGACACGAATCCAACGCCCACATTACGCTAGCTAAATTTTTTATATTGTGAAAAAATTTAGGACTTAAATAGCTACGCAAAGCCTCCAAGTAATTGAATCTATCGCAAATAGTGTGATGCCATGTATTATGCTTTATTTATAAGCCTTTAGTCAATGAGCATACTTGATCAGTTTAGAATGATCATTTTAACTGACCGATAAAATTGACATGTCCGCACTAAATAGTCTGTAACATTAGATTCAGAGCTCAGAATGACACGAATCCAATGCTCACGTTAAGCTAGCTCAATTTTCAATATAGTCAAAAAATGTAAGACTGAAATACCTACGACAAGGCCTCCAAATAATCCAATCAATCCCAAACTCGTATGCCATTCATTGTGCCTATTTATAGTCCTTTAATCATGGAGCACCCATGATCAGTTTAGAATGATCATTTTAACTAACGGTCAACTTGACATGTACACACAAAATCGTCCGTAACTTTTGTTTCAGAGCGCAAAATTACACGAAACAACCCCCCACATTAAGGTTCAATTTTCTATCTTGTGTGACAAAATGAAAGACTGAAATAGATACGACAAAACCTCCAATTAATCCAATCTATCCCAAACTCGTGATGTCATGCATTATGCTTCATTTATAAGCCTTTACTCAATGAGCACCAATGATCAGTTTAGAATGATCATTTTAACTGACTGATCAACTTGATATATCCGCACTAAATCGTCTGTAACTTTTGGTTTAGAGCTCCGAATGACACGAATCCAATGCCCATGTTAAGCTAGCACAATTTTTTATATTGTGACAAAATTGAAGACTAAAATAGCTATGAAAAAGCCTCCAAGTAATCGAATCTAATGCATACTGCGTGATGCCATGCATTATGCTTCATTAATAAGCCTCAAGGAGCACCAATGATCAGTTTGAATGATCATTTTAACTACCGGTCAACTTGATATGTCTGTAAAAAATCGTACGTAACTTTTGATTTAGAGCTCAGAATGACAAGAATCCAATGTCCACATTAAGCAAGCTCAATTTTCTATTGTGTGACAAAATTTAAGACCGCAATAGCTATGACAAGGCTTCCGAGTAATCCATTCTATCGCAAACAGCTTGATGCCATGCATTATGCTTCATTAATAAGCCTTTACTCAATGAACACTAATGATCAGTTTAAAATGATCATTTTAACTAGTCGATCAGCTTGACATGTCCGCACAAAATTGTCCGTAACTTTTGATTCAGAGCGCAAAATGACAGGAATCCAACACCCACATTAAGGTTGCATTTTCTATATTGTGACCAAATTAAAGACCAAAATAGATATGGCAAAGCCTCCAAGAAAGCCAATCTATCACAAACTCGTGATTCCATGTATTATGCTTCATTTATAAGCCTTTACTCAAGGAGCACCAATGATCTGTTGAGAATGATCATTTTAACTACCGGTCAACTTGACATGTTCGTTCAAAATCATCCATAACTTTTGATTTAGAGCTCAAAATGACACGAATCCAATGCGCACGTTAAGGTAGCCCAATTTTCTATATTATGACAAAATGGAAGACTAAAATAGCTACGAAAAGGCCTCCATGTAATCGAATCTATCGCAAAATGCATGATGCCATGCATTATGCTTCATTAATAAGCCTTTACTCAAGGAGCAACAATGATCAGTTTAGATTGATCATTTTAACTACCAGTCAACTTGACATATCTGTACAAAATCGTCCGTCACTTTTGATTCAGAGCACGGAATGACACGAATCCGATGTCCACGTTAAGCTAACCCAATTTTCTATATAGTGACAAAATTGAAGACTAAAATAGCTAAAAAAGCCTCGAAGTAATCGAATGTATTGCAAACTCAATGATGTCAGACATTATGTTTCATTAATAAGCCTTTACTCAATGAGCACCAACGATCAATTAAGAATGATGATTTTAACTAACCGATCAACTTGACATGTCCACACTAAATCGTCTGTAACTTTTGAGTCATAGCTCATAATGGCACGAATCCAACGCTCACGTTAAGCGAGCTCAATTTTCTATATTGTAAAAAAATGTAAGACTGAATTTGCTACGACAAAGCCTCCAAGTAGTCGAATCTATCTCAAACTGCTTGATGTCATGCACTATGGTTCATTAATAAGCCTTTTCTCAATGAGCACCAATGATGAGTTTAGAATGATCATTTAACTCGCCGTTCAACTTGACATGTCCGCACAAAATCTTCCGTAATTTTTGATTCGGAACTCCGAATGACACGAATCCAACACGCACATTAAGCTAGCTAAATTTTCTATATTGTGAAAAACTTTAAGACTTAAATCGCTACACAAAACCTCCAAGTAAACGAATCTATTGCAAACAGCATGATGCCATGCATTATACTTTATTTATAAGCCTTTACTCAATGAGCACCAATGATCAGTTTAGAATGATCATTTTAACTGACCGATCAACTTGACATTTCCTCACTAAATCATTTGTAACTTTTGATTCAGGACTTAGAATGACACGAATCAAACGCTCACGTTAAGCTACCTCAATTTTCTATATTGTGAAAAATTTAAGACTGAAATAGCTACGACAAAGCATCCAAGTAATCCAATCTATCGGAAACTGCTTAATACCATAAATTATGTTTCATTAATTAGCCTTTACTCAATGAGCACCAATGATAAGTTTAGAATGATCATTTTAACTCGCCGGTCAACTTGATATTTGCACGCAAAAACGTCCGTAACTTTTTATTTAGAGCCCTGAATGACACGAATTCAATGCCCACGATAAGCTCGCTCAATTTTCTATAGAGTGACAAAATTTAATACTAAAATAGCTACGACAAAGCCTCCAAGTAATCCAATCTATCGCAAAACTGCTTGATGCCATAAATTATGTTTCATTAATTAGCCTTTACTAAATGAGCACCAATGATAAGTTTAGAATGATCATTTTAACTCTCCGGTCAACTTGATATGTCCATCCAAAATCGTCCGTATCTTTTGATTCAGGGCTTAATATAACACAAATCCAATGCCCACATTTAACTAGCTTTATTTTTTATAGTGTAACCAAATTTAAGACTCAAATAGCTACGACAAAGCCTTTAAGTACTCGAATCTATCACAAACTGCTTGATGCCATACATTATGCTTCATCAATAAGCCTTTACTCAGTCAGTACCAATAATCAGTTTAGAATGATCATATTAACTCGCCGAACAACCTGACATGACGGAACAAAATTATCCGTAACTTTTGATTCAGAGCTCACAATGCTACGAATGCAACGCCCACATTAAGCTAGCTAAATTTTCTATATATTTACAAAATTTAAGACTAGATAGCTATGTAAAAGCCTCCAAGAAATCGAATCTGTCGCAAACAACATGATCCCATGCATTATGTTTCCTTAATAAGCCTTTACTCAATGATCACCAATGAACAGTTTAGAATGATCATTTTAACTGATCGATCAACTTGACATATCCGCACTAAATCGTTTGTAACTTTTGATTAAGAGATTAGAATGACACGAATCCAAAGATTACGTTAAGCTAGCTCAATTTTCTATATTATGAATAAATCTAAGCCTGAAGTAGCTACGACAAAGCTTCCAAGTAATCCAATCTATCGCAAACTGTTTGATGCCATGGATTATGCTTCATTAATAAGCCCTTATAAATGAGCACCAATGATCAGTTTAGAATGATTATTTTAACTAGCCGGTCAACTTGACATGTCTGCAAGATATCGTCCTTAACTTTTGATTCAGAGCTCAGAATGACACGAATCCAATGCCCACGTTAAACTATCTCAATTTTCTATAGTGTGACAAAATGTAAGACCGAAATAGCTACGACAAAGCCTCCAAGTAATCCAATCTATCCCAAACTCGTAATGTCATTTTCAGGCCCTGAAGAACAGCCTCACTCACGCCCCCGTGTTAGTGATGCCTCAGGCATAGGCATAGGCGCGGTTCTAACATCAGAAGGAAGGCTAGTTGCATACTTCAGTAAGAAGTTAGGTGGGGCCTCAATAAACTACCCCACCTACGACAAGGAGCCCTATGCCCTAGTCCGAGCATTGGAGACTTGGCAACGCTATTTGTTCTCCAAGGAGTTTGTGATTCACAGTGATCACGACACTCTCAAACACCTCTGAGGGAAAACCAACCTCAAGAGAAGCCATGCTAGGTGGATGGAGTACATCTAGACCTTCCCTTACACCATCAAGTACAAGAAGGGCAAGGACAATGTGGTAGTCTATGCACTATCAAGGAAGTATGCCTTGATATCAACCATGGAGGCAAAGATCCTAGGATTTGAGCACATTAAGGCCTTAGACAAGGATGATCCTAACTTTGCTGAGAGTTACAAGGAGCGTGGCACAGGGAGTCACGGAAAGTCATGGCAAGTTCTATCTTTATGATGGATTCTTCTCTCGAGAACAGAGGCTATGCATACCTAAGGGATCCCTACGAGAGCTTATCACCCGAGAAGCTCATGGAGGAGGTCTTATGGGCTACTTTTGTGTTGACAAGATACTGGCTGTGGTCAAAGAACACTTTTACTGGCCACACATCAAGAGGATAGTAGAAACGCACTATGTAAGGTGTATCACTTGCAGAAAGGCGAAGTCCCGACTACAACCTCATTGGTTGTATGTTCCCCTGCTTAAAGCAACGCATCCATGGGTAGACATCTCAATGGACTTCATTCTATGCCTGCCCAGGATCAACAACAAAGATGCCATCTTTGTAGTGGTAGACCGTTTCTCTAAGATGGCCCACTTCATACCATGTGCAAACGTTAATGATGCCACACAAACAGCACAGCTATTTTTCAAGGAGATAGTGCGCCTTCATGGAGTGCCAAGGACCATCATATCAGACAGAGACACCAAGTTCCTAAGCCACTTCTAGAGGACCCTTTGGAGAAAGCTAGGCACGAAGCTTCTGTTCTCCACCATGTGACACCCTCACACAGATTGCCAAACTAAGGTGGTCAACCGGACTCTATCTACTCTTCTCAGGACCACCCTTGGGAAGAACCTCAAGACATGGGTGGAGTGCCTGACATTCATAGAGTTTGCTTACGACCGAGCAGTGCACTAAGCCACCAAGAAGACACCATTTGAAGTTGTCTTTGGCTTCAACCCTCAAACACCCTCGGAGCAAACACCACTGCCACCAGCAGAGATGACCAACCTCAACGGAGAATCTAAAGCATAGTTCATCAAGAAGTTGCACCAGCAGGTCATGGAGAACCTAAAGAAGAGGACCGGACAGTACGTGACTCATGCGAACAAGGGACGAAAGGAGATGATCTTCCAACCAGGCGATTGGGTGTGGCTACACTTACGGTAGGAGAGATTCCCCCACCAAAGGAGTTCCAAGCTAACCCCAAGAGAAGATGGACCACTCAGAATCCTGAAGAGAATCAACAACGCCGCCTACCGACTGGAACTTCCAGGTGAGTTCAATGTGACTGATTTAGCACCCTTCCTTGCAGATGATCAAGTTTTGACGACAAAACCTAGTGAAGAGGGAGGGGATGATGAGGACACCAGATCAAATGGCCGGCCAGATCGTGACTATGGCCGACCAGATCGTGAAGAAGGCCTGCCTGAGACAGTCGGGCAGATAGTTGACTTGGCCGGGCCAAGCGTTACCGCCCACCCGATGATAAGTAGGGCTGGGCCGACCAAATCCACCGGCGAAGAGGCCCACGGCCCAACAGGCGGCGACGTGAAAAACACCACTGGCTCGGCTGATGGCACCGCCAGCTCACCTAGTGTTCCGGCCGGCTCCGACAACATTTTGGCCAGCTCAACCCACGGCACAGCCGGCTCACGCGATAACGTGGCCAGCTGAAGCTCCACACAAGAAGACTCGGACCAAATCACCAGCTCAATATTCAATATTGTGACAAAATTTAGAACTGAAATAGTTACGACAAAAATCCTCCAAGTCATCGAATCTATCGCAAACTGTGTGATGCCACACATTATGCTTCAATAATAGGCCTTTAGTCAATTAGCACCAATGATTAGTTTAGAATGATCATTTTAACTGGCTGATCAACTTGATTTTCCGCACTAAATAGTCTGTCACTTTTGATTCAGAGCTCAGAATGACACGAATCCAACGTCCATGTTAAGCTAACTCAGTTTTCTATATTGTAAAAAAATTAAAGACTGATATTGCTACGAAAAAGCCTCCAAGTAATCCAATTTATCGCAAATTGTTTGATGACATGCATTATGTTTCATCAATAGGCTTTTACTCAATGAGCACCAATAATCAATTTAGAATGATCATTTTAACTCGCCGCTCAACTAGACATGTCCGACAAATTCATCTGTAAATTTTGATTAAGAGCTCACAATGTCATGAATCCAATGCCCACGTTAAGCTAGCTCAATTTTCTCTATTGTTACAAAATTTAAGATTAAAATAGCTACGACAAAGCCTGGAAGTAATCGAATCAATCGCTAACTGCGTGATGCCACGAATTATGCTTCATTAATAAGCCTCTACTCAATGAGCACCAATGATAAGTTAAAAATGATCATTTTAACTGGCCAATACACTTGCATGTCCACACAAAATCGTCCGTAACTTCTGATTGAAAGCTAAGAATGACACAAATCCAACGCCCACGTTAAGCAAGCCCAATTTTCTATATTGTGACAAAATTAAGAACTGAAATAACTACGACAAAGCATCCAAGTAATCGAATCCATCGCAAACTGCGTGATGCCATGCATTATGCTTCATTAATAAGTATTTACTCAATGAGCAGCAATGATCGGTTTAGAATGATCATTTTAACTTCCCGATCAACTTGACTTCTCCGCACTAAATAGTCTATAACTTTTGATTCAGAGCTCTGAATGAAACGAATGCAACGCCCATGTTAATCTAGCTAAATTTTCTCTATTGTGGAAAAATTTAAAACTATAATAGCTACGACAAAGCTTCCAAGTAATCCAATCTATAGAAAAATGGTTGATGCCATGCATTATGCTTCATTAGCTACGACAAAGCTTCCAAGTAATGACAAAGCCTCCAAGTAATCCAATCTATCCGAAACTACGTGATGCCATTCATTATGCTTTCATTATAAGCGTTACTCAAAGAGCACCAATGATTAGTTTAGAATGATCATTTTAACTAGCCGATGAACTTGCAATGTCCACACTAAATCGTCGGTAACTTTTGATTTATAGTTCAGAATGCCAGGAATCCAATGCCAATGTTGAGCTAGCTCAATTTTCTATATTATGACAAAATTTAAGACCGAAATAGCTATGAAAAAGCCTCAAAATAATCCACTCTATCCCGAACTGCGTGATTCCATGCATTATGCTTCATTTATATGCCTTTACTCAATGAACACCAATGATCATTTTTAACTAGCTGATCAACTTGACATGTCCGCACTAAATCGTCTTTAACTTTTAATTTTGAGCTCAGAATGAAATGGATCCAACGTCCACGTTAGGCTAGATGAATTTTCCATACTACGACAACATTGAAACTGAAAGACCAATGACCAAGTCTCAAAGTAATCCAATATATCCCAAACTGTGTGATGCCATGCATTATGCTTCATTTGTAAACCTTGGCTCAATGACCACCAATGAGCAGTTTAAAATATTCATTTAACTGGTCGATCAACTTGACATGTCCACACTAAATCGTCCGTAACTTTTTTTGTACATTTCAGAATAACAGGAATCCAACACACAAGTAAAGCTAGCACTAATTTCTATAATTGACAAAATTTAATAACGAAATAGCTACGACAAAGCCTCCAAGAAATCCAATATATCCCAAACTGCATGATGTCATGCATTATGCTTCGTTTGTAATCCTTTTCTCAATAAGCACTATTGATAAGTTTAGAATGATCATTTCACTAGCTAATAAACTAAACATGTTCGCAATAAATCATCCGTAACTTTTGATTTAGAGTTTAAAATGACAAAATCAAATGGTAATGTTAAGCTAGCTCAATTTACTATATTGTTACAAAATTTAAAACCGATATAGCTAGGACAAAGCATCCAAATAATCCACTCTATTCCCAACTGTGTGATTACATACATTATGCTTTATTTATAGGCCTTTGCTCAATGAGCACCAATGATCAATTTAGAATGATCATTTTAACTTGCTGATGAACTTGACATGTCCGCACTAAATCGCCTTTAACTTTAAATTCACAGCTCAAAATGAGATGAATCCAATGACCACGTTAGGCTAGCTCAATTTTCCATATGGTGACAACATTTGAGACTTAAAGAGTTATGACAAAGCCTCCAAGTAATCCAATCTATCCCAAACTGTGTGATGTCATGCATTATGCTTGCACTATAAGCGTTTACTCAAGGAGCAGAAATGATTAGTTTAGAATGATCATTTACTAGCCGATCAACTTGACATGTCCGCACTAAATCGTTCATAAGTTTTTATTTAGTGTTCAGAATGAAACGAATCCAATGCCAACTGAAGCTAGCTCCATTTTCTATATTGTGACAAAATTTAAGACCAAAATAGCTATGACAAAGCCGCCAAATAATCCACTATCCCGAACTGCGTGATTCCATGCATTATGCTTCATTTATACGCCTTTACTCAATCAGCACCGATGATTAGTTTAGAATGATCATTTTAACTAGCTGATAACTTTGACATGTCCGCACTAAATCGTATTTAACTTTTATTTTAGAGCTCAAAATGAGATGAATCCAACACCCACGTTAGGCTAGCTCAATTCTCTATATTGTGACATCATTTGAGACTTAAAGAGCTACGACAAAGCCTCCAAGTAATCCAATATATATCCCAAACTACGTGATGCCATGCATTATGCTTATATGCTTATATGCCTTTATGACCAAACAAAGCCTCCAAATAATCCACTCTATCCCAAATTTTGTGATTCCATGCATTATGCGTATATGCCTTTACTCAATGAGCACCAATGATCAGTTTAGAATGATCATTTGACTCGATGATCAACTTGACATGCCGGCCCTAAATCATCTTTAACTTTTAATTTACAGATCAAAATGAGACGAATCCAACGCCCACGTTAGGCTAGCTTAATTTTCCATATTATGCCAACATGTGAGACTGAAAGAGCTATAGTAAACCCTCTAAGTAATCCAATATATCCCAAACTATGTGATGCCATGCATTATGCTTCATTTGTAAACCTTTGCTCAATGAGAAAAAAATGATCAGCTTAGAATGTTTATTTTAACAGGCCAATGAACTTGACTGTCCACACTAAATCGTCTGTAACTTTTGATTTGCATTTCAGAATGACACGTATCCAACGCCCAAGTAAAGCTAGCTTTATTTTCTATATTTGACAAAATTTTAGACCAAAATAGCTACGACAAAGCCACCAAGCAATCCAATCTATCTCAAATTACGTGATGCCATCCATTGTGCTTCATTTATATGCCTTTAGTCAATGAGCACCAATGATCACTTTAGAATGATCATCTTAACTAGCAGATCAAGTTGACATGTCCGCACTAAATCGTCTTAAAGTTTTAATTTAGAGTTTAAAATGACATGATTCCAAGGCCCAAGTTCAATTAGCTCGATTTCCATATTGTGCAATATTTGAGACAGAAAGAGGTACGACAAAGCCTCCAAGTAATCCAATGGATCCTAAATTGCGTGATACAATGCATTATGCTTCATTTGTATACATTTTCTCAAAGAGCACCAATGATCAATTTAGAATGATCATTTCAACTAACCGATCAACTTGACATGTTTGAACTAAATCGTCTTTAACTTTTGATTTAGAGCTCAAAATGACAGGAATCCAACACCCACAATAATCTAGCTCAATTTTCAATATTGTGACAACATTTGAGACTAAAAGAGTTACGACAAAGCCTCCAAGTAATCCAATATATCCCAAACTGCGTGATGCCATGCATTATGCTTTCATTATAAGCGTTTACTCAAGGCGCACCAATGATGAGTTTAACATGATCATATTAACTAGTCGATCAACTTGACATGTCCGCACTAAATCGTCTGTAACGTTTGATTTAAAGTTCAGAATGACATGAATCCAACGCCAACATTAAGCTAGCTCAATTTTCTATATTGTGACAGAATTTATGACCGAAGTTGCTATGACATAGCTACCAAACAATCAACTCTATCCCGAAATTGCGTGATTCCATGCATTACGATTCATTTATACGCCATTACTCAATGAGCACTAATGATCAGTTTAGAATGATCATTTTAACTCGCTGATCAACTTGACATGTCCGCACTAAATCATCTTAAACTTTTAATTTAGACCTCAAAATGAAACGAATCCAACGCCCACATTAGGCTAGCTTAATTTTCCATATTTTGCCAACATGTGAGACTGAAAGAGCTACGGAAAACCCTCACAGTAATCCAATATATCCCAAACAATGTGATGCCATGCAATATGATTCATTTGTAAACCCTTACTCAATGAGAAGAAATGATCAGTTTAGATTGTTTATTTTAATTGGCCGATCAATTTGACTGTCCACACTAAATCGTTTGTAACTTTTGATTTACATTTCAGAATGATACGAATCCAACGCCCAAGTAAAAACTAGCTTTGTTTTCTATATTTGACAAAATTTAATACCAAAATAGATATGACAAAGCCTCCAAGTAATCCAATCAATCTCAAACTACGTGATGCCATCCATTATGCTTTATTTATATGCCTTTAGTCAATGAGCACCAATGATCACTTTAGAATGATCATCTTAACTAACAGATCAAGTTGACATGTCCGCAATAAATCGTCATAAAGTTTTAATTTAGAGTTCAAAATGACATGAATCCAAGGCCCATGTTAAATTAGCTCGATTTCCATATTGTGCTATATTTGAGACTGAAAGAGGTACGACAAAGCCTCCAAGTAATCCAATGTATCCTAAATTGCATGATACGATGCATTATGCTTCATTTTTATACATTTTCTCAAAGAGCACCAATGATCAATTTAGAATGATCATTTTAACTAACAGATCAACTTGACATGTTCGAACTAAATCGTCTTTAACTTTTGATTTAGAGCTGAAAATGACAAGCATCCAACACCCACATTAATCTAGCTCAATATTCCATATTGTGACAATATTTGAGACTGAAAGACCTATGACAAAGCTTCCAAGTAATCCAATATATCCCAAATTGCGTGATGCCATGCATTATGCTTTCATTATAAGCGTTTAACCAAGGAGCAACAATGATCAGTTTAGAGTGATCACTTTAACTAACCGATCAACTTGACTTGTCTGCACTAAATCGTCCGTAACTTTTGATTTAAAGTTCAGAATGAAACGAATCCAATGCCAACATTAAGCTAGCTCAATTTTCTATATTGTGACTAAATTTATGACCGAAGTAGCTATGACAAAGCCACCAAATAATCCACTCTATCCCAAATTGCGTGGTTCCATGCATTATGCTTCATTTATACGCCATTACTCAATGAGCAGCAATGATCAGTTTAGAATGATCATTTTTACCAGCTGATCAACTTAATATGTCCGCACTAAGTCATCTTTAACTTTTAATTTACAGATCCAAATGAGACGAATCCAATGTCCACATTAGGCTAGCTCAATTTTCCATATTCTGCCAATATGTGAAAGTGAAAGAGCTACGGCAAACCCTCAAAGTAATCCAATATATCCCAAACTATGTGATGCCATGCATTATGCTAGATCCAAATGAGATGAATCCAATGTCCACGTTAGGCTAGCTCAATTTTCCATATTCTGCCAATATGTGAAACTGAAGGAGCTACGGCAAACCCTCAAAGTAATCAAATATATCCCAAACTATGTGATGCGATGCAATATGCTTCATTTGTAAACCTTTGCTCAATGAGAAAAAATGATCAGTTTATAATGTTTATTTTAACTGGCTGATCAACTTGACTGTCCACACTAAATCGTCTATAACTTATGATTTACATTTCAGAATGACAAGAATCCAACGCCCAAGTAAAGCTAGCTCTATTTTCTATATTTGACAAAATTTAAGACCGAAATAGCTACGGCAAAGCCTCCAAGTAATCCAATATATCTCAAACTACGTGATACCATCCATTATGCTTCATTTATATGGCTTTAGTCAATGAGCACCAATGATCATTTTAGAATGATCATCTTAAATAGCAGATCAAGTTGACATGTCCGCACTAAATCATATTAAAGTTTTAATATAGTGTTCAAATTGACATGAATCCAGCGCCCACGATAAATTTGCTCGATTTCAATATTGTGCATATTTGAGACTGAAAGAGGTAATACAAAGACTCCAAGTAATCCAATGTTTCCTAAATTGTGTGATACCATGCATTATGCTTCATTTGTATACATTTTCTCAAAGAGCACCAATGATCAATTTGGAATGATCATTTTAACTAACTGATCAACTTGACATGTTTGAACTAAATTGTCTTTAACTTTTGATTTATAGCTCAAAATGACAGGAACCCAACACCCACATTAATCTAGCTCAAGTTTCAATATTGTGATAACATTTGAGACTGAAAGAGTTACGACAAAGCCTCCAAGTAATCCAATCTATCCCAAACGACGTGATGCCATAAATTTCTGCTTTCATAATAAGTGTTTACTCAAGTAGCACTAATGATCAGCTTAAAATGATCATTTTAACTAGTCGATCAACTTGACATCTCCACACTAAATCATTTCTAACTTTTGATTTAAAGTTCAGAATGACACGAATCCAACACCAACGTTAAGCTAGCTCAATTTTCTATATTGTGACAAAATTTAAGACCGAAGTAGCTATGAAAAAGCCACCAAATAATCCACTCTATTCCGAATTGCGTGATTCCATGCATTATGCTTCATTTATACGCCATTACTCAGTGAGCACCAAAGATCAATTTAGAATGATCATTTTAACTAGCTTATCAACTTGACATGTCCACACGAAATCATCTTAAACTTTTAATTTAGACCTCAAAATGAGACGAATCCAATGCCCATGTTAGGCTAGCTCTATTTTCCATATTTTGCCAACATTTGAGACTGAAAGAGTTATGACAAAGCCTCCAAGTAATCCAATGTATCCCAAACTGCGTGATGTCATGCATTATGCTTGCACTATAAGCGTTTACTCAAGGAGCAGAAATGATTAGTTTAGAATGATCATTTACTAGCCGATCAACTTGACATGTCCGCACTAAATCGTCCATAAGTTTTGATTTAGTGTTCAGAATGAAACGAATCCAATGCCAACTGAAGCTAGCTCAATTTTCTATATTGTGACAAAATGTAAGACCAAAATAGCTATGACAAAGCCACCAAATAATCCACTATCCCGAACTGCGTGATACCATGCATTATGCTTCATTTATATGCCTTTACTCAATCAGCACCGATGATCAGTTTAGAATGATCATTTTAACTAGCTTATAACTTTGACATGTCCGCACTAAATCGTATTTAACTTTTATTTTAGAGCTCAAAATGAGATGAATCCAACACCCACGTTAGGCTAGCTCAATTCTCTATATTGTGACATCATTTGAGACTTAAAGAGCTACGACAAAGCATCCAAGTAATCCAATATATATCCCAAACTACGTTATGCCATGCATTATGCTTATATGCTTATATGCCTTTATGACCAAACAAAGCCTCCAAATAATCCACTCTATCCCAAATTTCGTGATTCCATGCATTATGCTTATATGCCTTTACTCAATGAGCACCAATGATCAGTTTAGAATGATCATTTGACTCGATGATCAACTTGACATGCCGGCCCTAAATCATCTTTAACTTTTAATTTACAGATCAAAATGAGACGAATCCAACACCCACGTTAGGCTAGCTTAATTTTCCATATTATGCCAACATGTGAGACTGAAAGAGCTATAGTAAACCCTCAAAGTAATCCAATATATCCCAAACTATGTGATGCCATGCATTATGCTTCATTTGTAAACCTTTGCTCAATGAGAAAAAATGATCAGCTTAGAATGTTTATTTTAACAGGCCGATGAACTTGACTGTCCACACTAAATTGTCTGTAACTTTTGATTTACATTTCAGAATGACACGTATCCAACGCCCAAGTAAAGATAGCTTTATTTTCTATATTTGACAAAATTTAGGACCAAAATAGCTACGACAAAGCCACCAAGCAATCCAATCTATCTCAAATTACGTGATGCCATCCATTATGCTTTATTTATATGCCTTTAGTCAATGAGCACCAATGATCACTTTAGAATGATCATCTTAACTAACAGATTAAGTTGACATGTCCGCAATAAATCGTCTTAAAGTTTTAATTTAGAGTTTAAAATGACATGATTCCAAGGCCCAAGTTAAATTAGCTCGATTTCCATATTGTGCAATATTTGAGACAGAACGAGGTACGACAAAGCCTCCAAGTAATCCAATGGATCCTAAATTGCGTGATACAATGCATTATGCTTCATTTGTATACATTTTCTCAAAGAGCACCAATGATCAATTTAGAATGATCATTTCAACTAACTGATCAACTTGACATGTTTGAACTAAATCGTCTTTAACTTTTGATTTAGAGCTCAAAATGACAGGAATCCAACACCCACGTTAATCTAGCTCAATTTTCAATATTGTGACAACATTTGAGACTAAAAGAGTTACGACAAAGCCTCCAAGTAATCCAATATATCCCAAACTGCGTGATGACATGCATTATGCTTTCATTATAATCGTTTACTCAAGGCGCACCAATGATGAGTTTAACATGACCATATTAACTAGTCGATCAACTTGACATGTCCGCACTAAATCATCTGTAATGTTTGATTTGAAGTTCAGAATGACATGAATCCAACGCCAACATTAAGCTAGCTCAATTTTCTATATTGTGACAGAATTTATGACCGAAGTTGCTATGACATAGCCACCAAACAATCAACTCTATCCCGAAATTGCGTGATTCCATGCATTACGATTCATTTATACGCCAGTACTCAATGAGCACCAATGACCAGTTTAGAATGATCATTTTAACTCGCTGATCAACTTGACATGTCCGCACTTAATCATCTTAAACTTTTAATTTAGACCTCAAAATGAAACGAATCCAACACCCACATTAGGCTAGCTTAATTTTCCATATTTTGCCAACATGTGAGACTGAAAGAGCTACGGAAAACCCTCACATTAATCTAATATATCCCAAACTATGTGATGCCATGCAATATGATTCATTTGTAAACCCTTACTCAATGAGAAGAAATGATCAGTTTAGAATGTTTATTTTAACTGGCCGATCAATTTGACTGTCCACACTAAATCGTTTGTAACTTTTGATTTACATTTCAGAATGATACAAATCCAACGCTCAAGTA
>JAENJI010000651.1:0-55089 GCA_018901935.1 Pugionium cornutum
ATTGCTCATTGGTGTTCCTTGAGTAAGGGCTTATAAATGAAGCATAATGCATGGCATCACGCAATTTGGGATACATTGAATTACTTGGAGGCTTCGTCGTAGCTCTTTCAGTCTCAAATGTTGTCATAATATGGGAAATTGAGCTAGTTTGACATGGGCATCTTACTCATGTCATTTTGAGCTCTTAGTAAATTTAAAGACGATTTAGAGCGGACATGTCAAGTTCATAGCTAATTAAAATAATCATTCTAAACTGGTCATTGGTGTTCCTTGAGTAAAGGCTTATAAATGAAGAATAATGCATGGATTCACGCAGTTTGGGATAGATTGCATTACTTTAATGCTTTGTCTAGCTCTTTCACTCTCAAATGTTGTCATAATATGGAAAATTTAGCTAGCTTAACGTGGGCATTTTTTTCATATCATCTTGAGCTCTAAATAAAAAGTTAAAAACGATTTAGTGCGGACATGTCAAGTTGATTACCTAGTTAAAATGATCATTCTAAACTGATCATTGGATCTCCTTGAGTAAAAGCTTATAAATGAAGTATAATGCACGACATCACGCAGTTTGGGACAGATTGCATTACTTTGTGAACTTGTTTACCTCTTTCAGACTCAAATGTTGTCACAATATGGAAATCCAGCTAGTTTAACGTGGGAGTTGGATTCGTGTCATTTTGAGCTCTAAATAAAAAGTAAAAGACGATTTAGTGCAAACATGTCAAGTTGAACGGCCAGTTAAAATGATCATTATAAACTAGTCATTGGTGCTCCTTGAGCAAAGGCTTATAAATGAAGCATAATGCATGACATCACGCAGTTTGGGACTGATTGCGTTAATTTGATGATTTGTCTAGCTCTTTCATATTCAGATGCTGTCACAATATGGAAATTTGAGCTTGCTTAACGTGTACGTTGGATTCATGTCATTTTGAATTCTAAATCAAAAGTTGAACACAATTTAGAGCGGACATGTCAAGTAGATCACCTAGTTAAAATGATCATTCTAAACTGATCATTGGTGCTCGTTGAGCAAAGGCTTATAAATGAAGCATAATGCATGGCATCACGCCGTTTAAGATAGATTGGATTACTTTGAGGCTTTGTCGAAGCTATTTCGATCTTATATTTTGTCACGATATGGAAAATCTCTTAATAAAAAGTTAGAGACGATTTAGTTCGGACATGTCAAGTTCATCCGCCAGTTAAAATGATCATTCTAAACTGATCATTGGTGCTCCTTGAATCAAGGCTTCTCAATGAAGTGTAATGCATGGCAACGTGCAGTTAGGGGTAGATTGGATTACTTGGTGGCTTTGTTGTGGCTATTTCGGTCTTAAATTTTGTCACAATATACAGAATTGAGCCTCCTTAACTTGGTCTTTGGATTCGTGTCATTTTGAGCTCTAAATAAAAAGTTAAAGACAATTTAATGCGGACATGTCAAGTTGATCGGCTAGTTCAAATGATCATTCTAAACTGATCATTGGTGCTCCTTGATTAATTTATAAATGAAGCGTGATGAATGGCATCAGGCAGTTTGGGATACATTGGATACCTTGGAGGCTTTGTAGTAGCTCTTTCACAACATTGTCACAATATGAAAAATTGAGCTAGGTTAACGTGGGCATTGGACTCATGTCATTTTGAACTCTAAATCAAAAGTTAAAGACAATTTAGTGCGGATATGTCTAGTTGATCAGCTAGTTAAAATGATCATTCTAAGCTAATCATTGGTGCTCATCGAGTAAAGGCGTATAAATGAGGCATAATGCATAGCATCACCCAGTTTAGGATAGATTGGATTTCTTGGAGGCTTTGTTGTGGCTATTTCGGTCTTAAATATTGTCACAATATAGAAAATTGAGTTAGCTTAAAGTGGGCTTCGGATTCGTGCAATTTTGAGTTTTAAATCAAAAGTTAAAGAAAATTTAGTGCAGACATGTCAAGTTGATCGGCCAGTTCAAATGATCATTCAAAACTGATCATTGGTGCTCCTTGATTAAAGGGTTATAAATAACGCATAATGAATGGCATCATGTAGTTTGAGATACATTGGATTACTTGGACGCATTGTAGTAGTTCGTTCACTATCAAACATTGTTACAATGCGGAAAATTGAGCTACGTTAACGTGGGCGTTGGACTCATGTAATTTGGAGCTCTAAATCAAAAGTTAAAAACGATTTAGTGCGGACATGTCAAGTTGATCAGCTATATAAAATGATCATTCTAAATTGATCAATGGTGCTCTGTGATTAAAGGCTTATAAATGAAGCGTAGTGAATGGCATCATGTAGTTTGGGATACATTAAATTACTTGGAGGCTTTGTAGTAGTTCTTTCAGTCTCAAATGTTGTAACAATTGTGCTAGCTTAACGTGGGCGTTGAACTCATGTCATTTTGAGCTCTAATTAAAAAGTTAAAAACAAATTTGTGCGGACATGTCAAGTGGATCAGCTAGTTAAAATGATCATTCTAAACTGATCATTGGTTGTCATTGAGTAAAGGCGTATAAATGAAGCATAATGCATAACATCACCTTGTTTGGGATACATTGCATTACCTGGAGGCTTTGTAGTAGCTCTTTTAGTCTGAATTGTTGTCACAATATGGAAAATTGAGCTAGCCTAACCTGGGCATTGTACTCATGTCATTTTGAGCTCTAAATCAAAAGTTAAATACGATTTAGTGCGCACATGTAAAGTTGATCAACTTGTTAAATGATCATTCTAAACTTATCATTGGTGCTCCTTGAGTAAAGGCTTATAAATGAAACATAATGCATGGCATCACACAGTTTGGGATAGATTGAATTACTTTAGGCTTTTGTCGTAGCTATTTTGGTGTTAAATTTTATCACAATATAGAAAATTGAGCTAGCTTAACGTAGGTGTTGGATTCGTGTCATTATGAACTCTAAATCAGAAGTTACTGAAGATTTAGTGCTGAAATGTCAAGTTGATTGGCCAATTAAAATGGTCATTCTAAACTGATCATTGGTGCTCATTGATTAACTGCTTACAAATGAAGTGTAATGAATGGCATCATGCAGTTTGGGAAACATTGGATTACTTGGAGGCTTTGTAGTAGCTCTTTTAGTTTCAAATATTGTCACGATATGGAAAATTGAGATAGTTTAACATGGGTGTTGGACTCGTTTCATTTTGAGCTCTAAATCAAAAGTTAAAGACAATTTAGTGCGGATACAAGTTAATCAGCTAGTTAAAATGATCATTCTAACTGATCATTGGTTGTCATTGAGTAAAGGCGTATAAATGAAGCATAGTGCATAGCATCACCCAGTTTGGGATATATTGGATTTCTTGGAGGCTTATTCATAGCTATTTCGATCTTAAATTATGTCACAATATAGAAAATTGAGCTAGCTTAACGTGGTTGTTGGATTCGTTTCATTTTGTACTCTAAATCAAAAGTAACTGACGATTTATTGCAGCCATGTCAAGTTAATCGGGCAGAAAAAATTATCATTTAAACTGATCATTGGTACTCCTTGATTAAAGGCTTATAAATGAAGCATAATGCATGGCATCACGCAGTTTGGGATACATTTCATTCTTGGAGGCTTTGTAGTAGCTCTTTCTGTCTTAATGGTTGTCACAATATGGAAAATTGAGCTTGCTTAATGTGGGCGTTGGACTCATGTCATTTTGATCTCTAAATCAAAAGTTTAAGACGATTTATTGCGGACATGTCAAGTTGATCAGCTAGTTAAAATGATCATTCTAAACATGTATTTGGTGCTCCTTGAGAAAAAGGCTTATAAATAAAAATAATGCATGGCATCACACAATTTGGGATAGGTTGGATTACTGGGAGGCTTTGTCATAGCTATATGGTGTAAATTTTTATCACAATATAGAACATTGAGCTAACTTAACGTGGATATTGGATTAGTGTAATTCTGAACTCTAAATCAAAGTTACTAAAGATTTAGTTTGGAAATGTCAAATTGATCGGCGAGTTAAAATGATCATTCTAAACTGATCATTGGTGCTAATTAATTAAAGGCTTATAAATGAAGCGTAATGAATGGCATCATGCAGTTTGGGATACATTGGATTACTTGGAGGCTTTTTAGTAGCTCTTTCAGTCTCAAATGTTGTCATAATATGGAAAATTGAGCTAGATTAACATGGGCGTTGGACTCATGTCATTTTGAGCTCTAAGTCAAAAGTTAAATACAATTTAGTGCGGACATGTTAAGTTGATCAGGTTGTTAAAATGATCATTCTAAACTACTCCTTGGGGTAAGTGAGTAAAGGCGTATAAATGAAGCATAATGCATAACGTCACCAAGTTCAGGATAGATTGGATTACTTGGAGGCTCTGTTGTAGCTATTTTGGTCTTAAATTTTGTCACAATATAGAAAATTGAGCTAGCTTAACGTGGCCGTTGGACTCATGTCATTCTGAGCTCTAAATAAAGGGTTACAAACAATTTAGTGCGGACATGTCAAGTTTATCAGCTAGTTAAAATGATCATTCTAAATTAGTCATTGGTGCGCATTGAGTAAAGGCATATAAATAGATTGTAATGCATAGTATCACCCAATTTAGGATAGATTGGATTACTGGGAGGCTTTGTAGTGGCTATTTCACACTTAAATTTTATCAAAAATATGGAAAATTAAGCTAGCTTAACGTGGGCTTCGGATTCGTGTCATTTAGAGCTCTAAATTAAAAGTTAAAGACAATTTAGTGGGGACATGTCAAGTTGATCGGCCAGCTCAAATGATCATTCTATACTAATAATTGGTGCTCGTTGATTAAAGGATTAAAAATGAAACGTAATGAATGGCATAATGTAGTTTGGTATACATTGGATTACTTGGAGGCTTTGTAGTAGCTCTTTCAATCTCAAATGTTGTCAACATATGAAAAATTGAGCTACCTTAACGTGGGCGTTGGACTCATGTCATTTTGAGCTCTAAATCAAAAGTTAAATACAATTTAGTGCGGACATGTTAAGTTGAACAGCTAGTTAAAATGATCATTCTAAATTAATCATTGGTGGTCAGTAAGTAAAGTCGTATAAATTAAGCATAATGCATAACATAAACAAGTTCAGGATAGATTGGATTACTTGGAGGCTCGGTTGTAGCTATTTCGGTCTTAAATTTAGTCACAATATAGAAAATTGAGCTAGCTTAACGTGGGCTTTGGACTCATGTCATTCTGAGCTCTAAATAAAGAGTTACAAACAATTTAGTGTGGACATGTCAAGTTTATCAGCTAGTTAAAATGATCATTCTAAACTAATCATTGGTGCTCATTAAGTAAAGGCGTATAAATAGGATGTAATGCATAGCATCACCCAGTTTAGGATAGATTGGATTACTTGGAGGTTTTGTAGTGGCTATTTCGGTATTAAATTTTGTCATAATATGGAAAATTGAGATAGCTTAACGTGGGCTTTGGATTCGTGTCATTTTGAGCTCTAAATGAAAAGTTAAAGACAATTTAATGCGGAGATGTCAAGTTGATCGGCTAGTTCAAATGATCATTCTAAACTGATCATTGGTGCTCCTTGATTAAAGGGTAATAAATGAAGCGTGATGAATGGCATCAGGCAGTTTGGGATACATTGGATACCTTGGAGGCTTTGTAGTAGCTCTTTCACAACATTGTCACAATATGAAAAATTGAGCTAGATTAACGTGGGCATTGGACTCATGTCATTTTGAACTCTAAATCAAAAGTTAAAGACAATTTAGTGCGGATATGTCAAGTTGATCAGCTAGTTAAAATGATCATTCTAAGCTAATCATTGGTGCTCATTGAGTAAAGGCGTATAAATGAGGCATAATGTATAGCATCACCCAGTTTAGGATAGATTGGATTTCTTGGAGGCTTTGTTGTGGCTATTTCGGTCTTAAATATTGTCACAATATAGAAAATTGAGTTAGCTTAAAGTGGGCTTCGGATTCGTGTGATTTTGAGTTTTAAATCAAAAGTTAAAGAAAATTTAGTGCGGACATGTCAAGTTGATCGGCCAGTTCAAACGATCATTCGAAACTGATCATTGGTGCTCCTTGATTAAAGGGTTATAAATAACGCGTAATGAATGGCATCATGTAGTTTGAGATACATTGGATTACTTGGACGCTTTGTAGTAGTTCGTTCAGTATCAAACATTGTTACAATAAGGAAAATTGAGCTACGTTAACGTGGGCGTTGGACTCATGTAATTTAGAACTCTAAATCAAAAGTTAAAAACGATTTAGTGCTGACATGTCAAGTTGATCAGCTATATAAAATGATTAATCTAAATTGATCAATGGTGCTCCGTGATTAAAGGCATATAAATGAAGCGTAGTGAATGGCATCATGTAGTTTGGGATACATTCAATTACTTGGAGGCTTAGTAGTAGTTCTTTCAGTCTCAAATGTTGTAACAATTGTGCTAGCTTAACGTGGGCATTGAACTCATGTCATTTTGAGCTCTAATTAAAAAGTTAAAAACAATTTTGTGTGGACATGTCAAGTGGATCAGCTAGTTAAAATGATCATTCTAAACTGATCATTGGTTGTCATTGAGTAAAGGCGTATAAATGAAGCATAATGCATAACATCACCTTGTTTGGGATACATTGCATTACCTGGAGGCTTTGTAGTAGCTCTTTTAGTCTGGATTGTTGACACAATATGGAAAATTGAGCTAGCTTAACCTGGGCATTGTACTCATGTCATTTTGAGCTCTAAATCAAAAGTTAAATACGATTTAGTGCGCACATGTCAAGTTGATCAACTAGTTAAATGATCATTCTAAACTGATCATTGGTGCTCCTTGAGTAAAGGCTTATAAATGAAACATAATGCATGGCATCACACAGTTTGGGATAGATTGGATTACTTTAGGCTTTGTCGTAGCTATTTTGGTGTTAAATTTTATCACAATATAGAAAATTAAGCTAGCTTAACGTGGGTGTTGGAGTCGTGTCATTATGAACTCTAAATCAAAAGTTACTAAAGATTTAGTGCTGAAATGTCAAGTTGATTGGCCAATTAAAATGGTCATCCTAAAGTGATCATTGGTGCTCATTGATTAAATGCTTACAAATGAAGTGTAATGAATGGCATCATGCAGTTTGGGATACATTGGATTACTTGGAGGCTTTGTAGTAGCTCTTTTAGTTTCAAATATTGTCACGATATGGAAAATTGAGATAGTTTAACATGGGCGTTGGACTCGTTTCATTTTGAGCTCTAAATCAAAAGTTAAAGACAATTTACTGCGGATACAAGTTAATCAGCTAGTTAAAATGATCATTCTAACTGATCATTGGTTGTCATTGAGTAAAGGCGTATAAATGAAGCATAGTGCATAGCATCACCCAGTTTGGGATATATTGGATTTCTTGGATGCTTATTCATAGCTATTTTGATCTTAAATTATGTCACAATATAGAAAATTGAGCTAGCTTAACGTGGTTGTTGGATTCGTTTCATTTTGTACTCTAAATCAAAAGTAATTGACGATTTAGTGCAGCCATGTCAAGTTAATCGGGCAGAAAAAATGATCATTTAAACTGATCATTGGTACTCTTTGATTAAAGGCTTATAAATGAAGCATAATGCATGGCATCACGCAGTTTGGGATACATTTCATTCTTGGAGGCTTTGTAGTAGCTCTTTCTGTCTTAATGGTTGTCACAATATGGAAAATTGAGCTTGCTTAACGTGGGCGTTGGACTCATGTCATTTTGATCTCTAAATCAAAAGTTTAAGACGATTTATTGCGGACATGTCAAGTTGATCAGCTAGTTAAAATGATCATTCTAAACATATCATTGGTGCTCCTTGAGAAAAAGGCTTATAAATAAAAATAATGCATGGCATCACACAATTTGGGATAGGTTGGATTACTGGGAGGCTTTGTCGTAGCTATATGGTGTAAAATTTTATCATAATATAGAACATTGAGCTAGCTTAACGTGGATATTGGATTAGTGTAATTCTGAACTCTAAATAAAAGTTACTAAAGATTTAGTTCGGAAATTTCAAATTGATCGGCGAGTTAAAATGATCATTCTAAATTGATCATTGGTGCTCATTAATTAAAGGCTTATAAATGAAGCGTAATGAATGGCATCATGCAGTTTGGGATACATTGGATTACTTGGAGGCTTTTCAGTAGCTCTTTCAGTCTCAAATGTTGTCATAATATAGAAAAGTGAGCTAGATTAACATGGGTGTTGGACTCATGTCATTTTGAGCTCTAAGTCAAAAGTTAAATACAATTTAGTGCGGACATGTTAAGTTGATCAGGTAGTTAAAATGATCATTCTAAACTGCTCCTTGGTGGTAAGTGAGTAAAGGCGTATAAATGAAGCATAATGCATAGCGTCACCAAGTTCAGGATAGATTGGATTACTTGGAGGCTCTGTTGTAGCTATTTTGGTCTTAAATTTTGTCACAGTATAGAAAATTGAGCTAGCTTAACGTGGCCGTTTGACTCATGTCATTCTGAGCTCTAAATAAAGGGTTACAAACAATTTAGTGCGGACATGTCAAGTTTATCAGCTAGTTAAAATGATCATTCTAAATTAGTCATTGGTGCGCATTGAGTAAAGGCATATAAATAGATTGTAATGTATAGTATCACCCAATTTAGGATAGATTGGATTACTCGGAGGCTTTGTAGTGGCTATTTCACACTTAAATTTATCAAAAATATGGAAAATTAAGCTAGCTTAACGTGGGCTTCGGATTCGTGTCATTTAGAGCTTTAAATTAAAAGTTAAAGACAATTTAGTGGGGACATGTCAAGTTGATCGGCCAGCCCAAATGATCATTCTATACTAATAATTGGTGTTCGTTGATTAAAGGATTAAAAATGAAACGTAATGAATGGCATAATGTAGTTTGGTATACATTGGATTACTTGGAGGGTTTGTAGTAGCTCTTTCAATCTCAAATGTTGTCAACATATGGAAAATTGAGCTACCTTAAAGTGGGCGTTGGACTCATGTCATTTTGAGCTCTAAATCAAAAGTTAAATACAATTTAGTGCGGACATGTTAAGTTGAACAGCTAGTTAAAATGATCATTCTAAACTAATCATTGGGGGTCAGTGAGTAAAGGCGAATAAATGAAGCATAATGCATAACATCACCAAGTTCAGGATAGATTGGATTACTTGGAGGCTCTGTTGTAGCTATTTCGGTCTTAAATTTAGTCACAATATAGAAAATTGAGCTAGCTTAACGTGGGCGTTGGACTCATGTCATTCTGAGCTCTAAATAAAGAGTTACAAACAATTTAGTGCGGACATGTCAAGTTTATCAGCTAGTTAAAATGATTATTCTAAACTAATCATTGGTGCTCATTGAGTAAAGGCGTATAAATAGGATGTAATGCATAGCATCACCCAGTTTAGGATAGATTGGATTACTTGGAGGTTTTGTAGTGGCTATTTCGGTATTAAATTTTGTCACAATATGGAAAATTGAGATAGCTTAACGTGGGCTTCGGATTCGTGTCATTTAGAGCTCTAAATCAAAAGTTAAAGACAATTTAGTGGGGACATGTCAAGTTGATCGGACAGTTCAAATGATCATTCTATACTGATAATTGGTGCTCGTTGATTAAAAGGTTAAAAATGAAACGTAATGAATGGCATAATGTAGTTTGGGATACTTTGGATTACTTGGAGGCTTTGTAGTAGCTTTTTCCATCTCAAATGTTGTCACAATATGGAAAATTGAGCTACCTTAACGTGGGTGTTGTACATGTCATTTTACCTCTAAATCAAAAGTTAAAGACAGTATAGTGCGGACATGTCAAGTTGATCAGCAAGTTAAAATGATCATTCTAAATTGATCATTGGTGCTCCTTGATTAAATTCTTATAAATGAAGCGTAGTAAATGGCATCACGCTGTCTGGGATACATTGGATTACTTGGAGATTTTGTAGTAGCTCTTTCAGTCTCAGATTTTGTCACAATATGGAAAACTGATCTAGTTTAACGTGGGCGTTGGACTCATGTCATTTTGATCTCTAAATCAAAAGTAAAAGACAATTTAGTGCAGACATGTCACGTTGATCAGCTAGATAAAATGATCTTTCTAAACTAATCATTGTTGCTCATTGAGTGAAGGAGTATAAATGAACCATAATGCATAGCATCAACACAGTTTGGGATAGATTCGATTACTTGGAGGCTTTTTCAAAACTATTTTGGTTTTAAATTTTGTCACAATATAGAAAATTGAGCTAGCTTAACATGTGTGTTGGATTCCTGTCATTCTGAACTCTTAATCAAAAGCGATAGACGATTTAGTGGGTACTTTTAAAGTTGATCGGCCTGTTAAAATGATCATTCTAAACTAATCATTGGTACTCCTTGATTAAAGGCTTGTAAATGAAGCGTAATGAATGGCATCATACAGTTGGGATACATTGGATTACTTGGAGACTTTGTAGTAGCTCTTTCAGTCTCAAATGTATCAATATATGGAAAATTGAGCTAGCTTAATGCTTGCGTTGGACTCATGTCATTTTAAGCTCTAAATCAAAAGTTAAAAACAGTTTAGTGCTAACATGTCAAGTTGATCACCTAGTTAAAATGATCATTCTAAATTGATCATTGGTGCTCCTGGATTAAAGGCTTATAAATGAACCATAGTGAAAGGCATCATGCAGTTTGTGATACATTGGATGACTTGGAGGCTTTGTAGTAGCTTTTTCAATCTCAAATGTTGTCACAATATGGAATATTGAGCTAGCTTAACGTGGGCATTGGACTCATGTTATTTTGAGCTCTAAAGCAAAAGGTAAAGACAATTTAGTGCGGAAATTTCAAGTTGATCAGCTAGTTAAAATGATCATTCTAAACAAATCATTGGTGCTCATTCAGTAAAGGCGTATAAATGAGGAATAATGCATAGCATCACCGAGTTTAGGATAGATTGGATTACTTGGAGGCTTTGTCGTAGCTATTTCGATCTTAAATTTTGTCACAATATAGAAAATTGAGCTAGCCTAATGTGGGTGTTGGATTCGTGTCATTTTGAACTCTTAATGAAAAGTTACTTAGGATTTAATGCGGACATGTCAAGTTGATCGCTAGTTAAAATGATCATTCTAAACTGATCATTAGTGCTCCATGATTAAAGGCTTATATATGAAGCATAATGCTTGGCATTACGCAGTTTTTGATACATTGGATTACTTGGAAGCTTTGTAGTAGCTCATTCAGTCATAGATGTTGTCACAATATGGAAAATTGAGCTAGCTTAACGTGGGCGTTGGACTCATGTCATTTTGAACTCTAAATCAAAAGTTAAAGACAATTTAGTGCGGACATGTCAAGTTTATCCGCTAGTTAAAATGATCAATTGTGCACATTGAGAAAGGCGTGAAGCATAATGCATGGCCTCACGCAATTTGGGATAGATTGGATTACTTGGAGGCTTTGTTGTAGCTATATAGGTCTTCAATTTTTTTACAATATAGAATCTTGAGCTCGCTTAACGTGGGTGTTTGATTCGTGTCATTCCGAACAATAAATCAAAAGTTATGGATGATTTAGTGCGACATGTCAAGTTGATCAGCCACTTAAAATTATCGTTTTAAACTGATCGTTCTAAACTAATTAGTACTGCTCCTTGAGTAAAGGCTTATAAATGAAGCATAATGCATGGCATCACGCAGCCTAGAATAGATTGGATTACTTGAAGGCTTTGTGGTAGCTGTTTCAGTCTTAGATGTTATCACAATATACAAAATTGAACTAGTTTAAAGTGGGCACTGGATTCGTGTCATCTGAATTCTAAATCAAAAATTATGGACGATTTAGTGAATACATGTCAAGTTGATCGGCCAGTTAAATTGATCTTTCTAAGATGATCATTGCTGCTCATTTAGCAAAGGTTTACAAATGAAGCATAATGCATGGCATCATACAATTTGGGAAAGATTAGATTACTTGGACACTTTGTTGTAACTATTTTGGTCTTAAATTTTGCATAATATAGAAAATTGAGCTAGCTTAACATGGGCTTTCCATTCGTGTCATTCTGAACTACAAATCATAAGTTACAGACGATTTAGTGCGGAAATGTCAAGTTGATCGGCAAGTTAAAATGATTATTCTAAACTCATCACTGGTGCTCCTATAGTAAAGGCTTATAAATGAAGCATATTGCATGGCATCACATAGTTTGGGATACATTGGACTATTTGAAGGCTTTGTGGTAGCTCCTTCAGTCTCAAATATTGTCACAATATAGAAAATTGAGCTAGTTTAATGTGGGCGTTGGATTTATGTCATTTTGAACTCTAAATCAAAGGTTACGAACGATTTAGTGTGTACATTTCAAGTTGGACTTCAAGTTAAAACGATCATTCTGAACTAATCATTGGTTCTCATTGAGTAAAGACTTATAAAAATGAAGTGTAATGCATGGTATCACACTGTTTGGGATCCATTGGATTACTTGGAGGCTTTGTCGTAACTGTTTCAGTCTCAAATATTGTCACAATATGGAAAATAGAGCTAGCTTAACGTGGACATAGGATTGATGTCATTTTGAGCTCTAAATCAAAATTTAAAGACAATTAAGTGCGGACATGTCAATTTGATCAGCTAGTTAAACTGATCATTGGTGTTTATTGAGTAAAGGCGTGAAGCATAATGCCTGGCATCACACTATTTGAGATAGATTGGATTACTTGGAGACTTTGTTGTAGCTATTAAGGTCTTAAATTTTTTTCACAATATATTGCATGGCATCACATAGTTTGGGATACATTGGACTATTTGAAGGCTTTGTGGTAGCTCCTTCAGTCTCAAATATTGTCACAATATAGAAAATTGAGCTAGTTTAATGTGGGCGTTGGATTTATGTCATTTTGAACTCTAAATCAAAGGTTACGAACGATTTAGTGTGTACATTTCAAGTTGGACTTCAAGTTAAAACGATCATTCTGAACTAATCATTGGTTCTCATTGAGTAAAGACTTATAAAAATGAAGTGTAATGCATGGTATCACACTGTTTGGGATCCATTGGATTACTTGGAGGCTTTGTCGTAACTGTTTCAGTCTCAAATATTGTCACAATATGGAAAATAGAGCTAGCTTAACGTGGACATAGGATTGATGTCATTTTGAGCTCTAAATCAAAATTTAAAGACAATTAAGTGCGGACATGTCAATTTGATCAGCTAGTTAAACTGATCATTGGTGTTTATTGAGTAAAGGCGTGAAGCATAATGCCTGGCATCACACTATTTGAGATAGATTGGATTACTTGGAGACTTTGTTGTAGCTATTTAGGTCTTAAATTTTTTTCACAATATAGAATCTTGAGCTAGCTTAACGTGGGCACTTAATTTGTGTCCATTCTGAACACTAAATCAAAAGTTACAGACGATTTTGTGCGGACATGTCAAGTTGATCAGCCACTTAAAGTTATCATTCTAGACTGATCGTTCTAAACTAATTATTAGTGCTCCTTGAGTAAAGGCTTATAAATGTAGCATAATGCATGGCAACACACAGCTTAGGATAGATTGGATTACTTGTAGGCTTTGTGGTAGCTGTTTCAATCTGAAATGTTATCACAATATATAAAATTGAGTTCAGACATGTCAAGTTAATCAGCCAGTTAAAATGTTCATTCTGAATTGATCATCAGTACTCCTTCAGCAAAGGCTTATAAATAAAGCTTAATGCATGGCATCATGCAGTTTGGGGTACATTGGATTACTTAGAGACTTTGTCGTAGCTATTTTAGTCTCAAATGTTGTCATAATATAGAAAATTGAGCTAGCTTAACGTGGGCGTTGTATTCGTGTTATTATGAACTCTTAATCAGAAGTTAAATACAATTTAATGCAGACAAGTCAAGGTTATCGGCCAGTTAAAATGATCATTCTACATCAATCACTGGTGCTCCTTGAGTAAAGATTTATAAATGAAGCATAATGCATGGCAACACGAAGTTTGCGATATATTGGATTACTTGGAGGCTTTGTCGTAGCTCGTTCAATCTTGACTGTTGTCACAATACATAAAATTGAGCTAGCTTAACATGGGCGTTGGAGTCATTTCATTTTGCGCTCTAATTAAAAGTTAAAGACGCTTTTGTGCGGACATGTCAAGTTAATAAGCTAGTTAAAATGATCATTCTAAACTGACCATTGGTGCTAGTTGAGTAAAGGCTTATAAATGAAGCATAATGCATGGCATCACGACGTCTGGAATTGATTGGATTACTTGGAGGCTTTGTCATAGCTATTTTGGTATGAAAGTTTTTCACAATATAGAGGATTAAGCTAGCTTAACTTGGGCGTTAGGTTCGTGTCATTTTGAACTCTAAATCTAAATTTATGAACGATTTTGTGCAGACATGTCAAGTTGATTGGCCCAGTTAAAATGTTCATTCGAAACTGATCATCGGTGCTACTTGACTAAAGGCTTACAAATGAAGCTTAATGCATGGCATCACGAAGTTTGGGATACAATGGATTACTTGGAGGCTTTGTCATAGCTCTTTCAGTCTTAAAAGTTGTCACAATATATAAAATTGAGCTAGCTTAACAAGGGCGTTGGAGTCATGTCATTTTGAGCTCTAATTAAAAGTTAATGACGCTTTAGTGCGGACATGTCAAATTGATCAGCTAGTTAAACTGATCATTCTAAAGTGATCATTGGTGCTCCTTGAGTAAAGGTTAATAAATGAAGCACAATGCATGGCATCACGCAGTCTGGAATTGATTTGATTACTTGGACACTTTGTCGTAGCTATTTAGGTATTAAATTTTGTCACAATATAGAAAACTGATAAAACTTAATGTGGGCGTTGGATTCGTGTCATTTTGAACTCTAAATCAAAAGTTACGGATGATTTAGTGCAGACATGTCAAGTTGATCAGCCAGTTAAAATGTTCATTCTGAATTGATCATCAGTACTTCTTCAGCAAAGGCTTATAAATAAAGCTTAATGCATGGCATCACGCCGTTTGGGATACATTGGATTACTTGGAGACTTTGTCATAGCTTTTTCAGTCTCAAATGTTGTCATAATATAGAAAATTGAGCTAGCTTAACGTGGGCATTGTATTCGTGTCATTATGAAGTCTTAATCAAAATTTAAGTACGATTTAGTGAAGACAAGTCAAGGTTATCGGCCCGTGAAAAATTATCATTCTACATCAATCACTGGTGCTCCTTGAGTAAAGGATTATAAATGAAGCATAATGCATGACATCACGAAGTTTGCGATACATTGGATTACTTGGAGGCTTTGTCGTAGCTCGTTCAGTCTTGAGCTAGCTTAACATGGGTGTTGGATTCGTTTCATTCTGAACTCTAAATCAAAAGTTACAGACAATTTAGTTTGAACAGGTCAAGTTGATCGACCAGTTAAAATGATCATTCTAAACTGATCATGGTTGCTCATTGAGTAAAGGCTTATAAATGAAGCATAATGCATGGCATCATGCACTTTGGATACATTAGATTACTTGGAGGCTTTTTTGAAGCTTTTCAGTCTCAAATGTGCTACAATATGGAAAATTGAGATAGCTGAACGTGGGTGTTGGACTCCTGTCATTTTATGCTCTTAATCAAAAGTTATAAACGATTTAGTGCGGAAATGTCGAGTTGATCAAATAGTTAAAATGATCATTCTAAAACTGGTGCTCCATGAGTAATGCTTATAACTGAAGCACAATGCATGGCATCACGCAGTTGGAGATAGATTGGATTATTTGGAGGATTTGTCGTAGCTATTGCGGTATTCAATTTTGTTATAATATAGAAAATTGAGCTTGTTTAACGTGGGCATTGGATTCGTGTCATTTTGAACTCTAAATCAAAAGTTACGGATGATGCAGTGCGGACATGACAAGTTGATCAGCTAATTAAAATGATTGTTCCAAACTGATCGTTGGTGCTCATTGAGTAAAGGCTTATAAATGAAGCATATATGCATGGCATCACGTAGTTTATGATACATTGGATTACTTGAAGGCTTTTTCGTAGTTGTTTCAGTCTCAAATGTTGTCACAATATGGAAAATTGAAGTAGCTTAACGTGGGTGTGTGATTCATGTCATTTTGAGCTCTAAATCAAATATTAAAGACGATTTAGTGCATAATTGTGAAGTTGATCAGCTAGTTAAAATGATCATTCTAAACTGATCATTGGTGCTCATTGAGTAAAAGGGTGTAAATGAAGCATAATGCATAGCATCACGTAGTTAGGATAGATTGGATTACTTGGAGGCTTTGTCGTAGCTATTTCGATCTTAAATTTAGTCATAATATAGAAAATTGAGCTACCTTAACGTGGGTGTTGGATTCATGTAGTTTTGAACTCTAAATCAAAAGTTACTAACGATTTAGTGCGGACATGTCAATTTGATCTACCAGTTTAAATGATCATTCTTAACTGATCATTGGTGCTCCTTGATTAATGGCTTATAAATGAAGCATAATGCATGGCATCACGCTGTTCAGGATACATTGGATTACTTGAAGGCTTTGTCGTAGATCTTTCAGTCTTAAATGTTGTCACAATGTGAAAAATTGAGCTAGCTTATCGTAGGCGTTGGAGTCATGTCATTTTGAGCTCTAATTAAACGTTAAAGACCCTTTAGTGCGGACATGTCAAGTTGATCGGCCAATTAAAGGGATCATTCTAAACTGATCATTGGTGCTCCTACAGTAAAGTCTTATAAATGAAGCATAATGCATGGCATCACGTAGTTTGGTATACATTGGATTACTTGGAGGCTTTTTCGTTGCTCTTTCAGTCTTAAATGTATTCATAATATAGAAAATTGAGCTAGCTCAATGTGGGTGTTCGATTTGTGTCATTTTGAACTCTAAATAAAAAGTTACGTAAGATTTAGTGTGGATATATCAAGTTAATCGGCCAATTATAATGATCATTCTAAAGTGATCATTTGTGCTCCATGAGTAAAGACTTAAAAATGAAACATAATGCAAGGCTTCACGCACTTCGGTATACATTGGATTACTTGGAGCCCTTATCATAGCTCTTTGAGTCTCAAATGTTCCACAATATGGAAAATTGAGCTAGCTTAAGGTGGGCGTTGGACTCATGTCATTTTAGGTTCTAAATCAAAAGTTAAAGACGATTTATGCTGACATGTCAAGTTGATCAGCTAGTTAAAATGATCATTCTAAACTTGGTGTTCCTTGAGTAAATGCTTATAAATGAAGCATAATACATGGCATCACGCAGTTTGGGATAGATTGGGCTACTTGGAAGCTTTGTCGTAGCTATTTTGGTCTTAAATATTGTCACAATATAGAAAATTGAGCTTGCGTAACGTGGCCATTGGATTCGTATCATTGAGAAATCTAAATCAAAAGTTACGGATGATGCAGTGCGGACATGTCAAGTTGATCGGCTAGTTAAAATGATCATTTCAAACTGATCATTGGTGCTCCTTGAGTAAAGGCTTATAAATGAAGTATAATGCATGTCACCACGCATTTTGGGATATATTGGATAACTTGATGGCTTTTTCGTAACTATTTCAATCTCAAATGTTGTTACAATATGGAAAATTGAGATAGCTTAACTTGGGTGTTGGATTCAAGTCATTTTGAACTCTAAATCAAAAGTGAAAGACGATTTAGTCCGGACATGTGAATTTGATCAGCTAGTTAAAATGATCATTCTAAACTGATCATTGGTGCTCATTAAGTAAAGGCATATAAATAAAGAAATAAATGGCGCCATGAAGTCTGGAGTTGATTGGATTACTTGGAGGCTTTGTCGTAGCTATTTCGGTATTACATCTTGTCACAATATAAAAAGTTGAGCTACCATAACATGGGTGATGGATTCGTGTCATTTTAAACTCTAAATAAAAAATTATTGAAGATTTAGTGTAGGCATGTCAAGTTGATCGGCCTGGTAAAATGATCATCCTAAACTGATCATTGGTGCTTGTCGAGTAAAGGGGTAGAAATAAAGCATAATGCATAGCATCACGCAGTTTGGGATAGATTGAATTACTTGGAGGCTTGATCGTAGCTATTTCGATCTTAAATTTGTCACAATATAGAAAATTAAGATAGCTTAACGTGGGTGTTGGATTCATATCATTTTCAACTCTAAATCAAAGTTACTAACGATTTAGTGCGGATATGTCAAGTTGGTTAAAACGATAATTCTAAACTGATCATTAGTGCTCCTTGATTAATGGCTTAAAAATGAAGCATAATGCTTGGCATCACGCAGTTTGGGATACATTGGATTACTTGGAGGCTTGGTCGTAGCTCTTTCAGTCTTAAATGTTGTCAAAGTATATAAAATTGAGCTAGCTTTGTTGATTCTTTTATGATTTCTATAGTCACAAAACTCATGCTAATTTCTTAATAATAAGAAACCACAATAGAGGAAGTGTATCTTTTGGATCCATGGCTTATGATACTGAAGTTGGGAATAGTTCTTCCATAACGAACCTAGAATAGCTGGAGGTCTTTGTGGATGGGATACAAAGTTGGCTGAATTTTTGATTAGGGTTGTCATGGAGACCATACCTCTTCTATTTATATTGAAAATAAATTCTAATTCGGCCGTTCATCAAATTAGAAATTGTATAATGTATCCACACATAAATTTTGAAATCTGATGTAGACTTTCTACTATCTTGAAATCTAGCAAAATTAGAATTAGAATATCAATGATCTCCAAGTTATCTGATCTCTGATATGTGAGCATATAGTCTTTTGTTCTCTTCAGATACCTCATGACCCTTTTCGCTGCTTTCCAATGGTCCAAACCTAGATTATTTAATTATCTGCCCAAAACTCCAACAATATAGGTTAAATCAAGACACGTACATACTTTAGCAAACATTAGACTCCCTACAGTCGATGCATAATGAATCTTTTGCATTTCCTGAATTTTGAAATTTTCCTTTAAGACACTGATTAAGACAAAATTTGTCTCCTCTAGCGACTGGGGTATTCACCAGGTTTGCAATCCTGCATGTCAAATCTCTTGAGTACTTTATCGATATAGCTCTTTCGAGATAATCCAAGAATTCCCCGATTTCGATCTCAGTGAATCTGAGTTCCTAATACAAAAGATGATTCACCTTTCATTTCAAATTTACCGTTCAGAAATATCTTGGTCTCATATAGCATGGTCATATCGTTAGTGGCTAGTAGTATGTCATCGACATACAAAACCCGGAAAATACACTTACTCCTGATGAACTTCTGATACACATAATTTTCGACTAAATTCACCTCAAAACCAAATGAGACGAACGCCTCATGAAATTTGTGGTACCATTGACGAGAAACTTGTTTTAGTCCATAGATGGATTTATTTAATTTGCATACCATCTTTTTGAATAATCTATTACAAAGTTTTCTGGTTGCTCCATATAAATTATCTCATCAATGTCACCATTGAGAACGTTGTCTTGACATCCATCTAATGAAGCTCTAAGTCATAGTGTGCAACAAGGGCCATGATTGTCCTAAAAGAATCCTTTGATAAAACTAGAGAAAAGGTTTCTTTGTAGTCAATCCCTTCTTTTTGAGTATAGCCTTTAGCTACTAGATGAGCCTTATACCTTTCCACATTACCACTTGAATCCATTTTGGTCTTAAATATCCATTTGCAACAAATGGATTTCTTTCCTTCTAGCAATTGGACAATGTTGCAAACCTTATTGTCTAGCATTGACTGATAGTCTTCTTTACTAACTTTGACCCACTTATCTGAATAGGAACTACCCATGGCCTCATGGAAGTTGATATGATCATCTTCCAAATGGGTATGATTTTCCTCTTGTTCCATAAGAAATACTATGTAATCATCCGGAATAGCACTTCTCTTTTCTCTAGTGGATCGCCGCAAAGGCACTTGTTCTTGTTGCACTGGTTCTTGAGGATTTTGAATTTGAATTTCCTGTTCGATAACATCATCATGTTGATTTGTAGTAAGAACTTTCATATCAATTTGAGGATCCAAATTTGCTTTATCAAAAGCAACTATATGAATCGGTTTAGAAACTAAATCCGATTCTTTCTCAAAGATGATGTCTCTAACTTCATTTCTCCCCCCAAATTAAAAATCATCAAAAAACATAGTTGTTCCCGTCTCAAAAATGTTCTTTTGTGTGGGATCAAAAAACTTATAGCCCCGAGATCGTTCAGAATAACCAATAAAGTAACTGCTCACAGTTCTAGAGTCCAGCTTTTTCTCAAATGCCTTGTAAGGCCTAGCATCAGCTGGACATCCCCATATGTGAAAATGCTTTAGACTAGGTTTTCTTCCTGTCCAAGCTCATAATTTGTTTTTGCAGTTGCCTTAGTTGGTACCTGATTAAAAATGTATGTTGCACTCTTTAATCTCTCCCTAGAGTGATTCAGGTAAGGTGGAGTGACAGATCATACTCACCATAACTTTAAGGGTGTGGTTACGTCTTTCTGACATACCATTCATGCTAGGAGACCCCAGGCATGGTGTATTGTGGGACAATTTCACACTCCTCTAAGTATCTGGACAATGGCCGTGGATGTTGTTCACCTGGACCGTCATACCGACCGTAATACTCACCACCATGATAAAATCTAACAGACTTTATCCTTTGGTCGTGTTGATTCTCAACTTCACCCTTAAATTTCTTAAACACGTCTAAAAACTCTGACTTTTCATGAATAAGAAACAAGTATGCATATCGAGAGTAATCGTCTATGAATGATATAAAGTATTGTTGACCGTTCCATGATGCCATAGGAAAAGGTTCACAAATGTCTGTATGTATCAACTCAAGAACTTCTGTAGCTCTATATGCACCTAATCTCTTATGTTTAGTCTGTTTTCCTTCAATGCAATCCACATAGACTTCACAATTTGTGAAATCAACAGAACCCAATATACCATCAGAAACAAGCAACTCAATTCTATTTCTAGAAATGTGACCTAAGCGTTTGTGCCACATAATTCCTGAACTTATATTTTCTAATTTACGTTTTGTACCCCTTGATTCAACATTTAAGCTTTCATCACGAGAAGCTATAGTGTCAAGCATATAAAGATTGTGATTATCCATGAGTATACCTGATACGAGCATAGAAAGCACACAAAAGGAGAAGATCATGGCTAGGAATGAACCAGTTGAACATGAAGAATCTCTTGCACTACCAGCTGGACCATTAACCCGAGCCAAGGCCAAGAAACTCAAAGAGGCAATCAGCTGCATGCTCAACAAGGAGAATGCACAACAAATTCACTTGAGCTTGATTGGAGAAGTGCCTAAAAGCACTCTGACTTTAGTACAAGCTCAAGACAACATACAAATGGGTATGTGATCCATTTCTACTCTTTTTCCCTTATCCAAGTTTTCTCCCATTGGGTTTTCTTGGTAAGGTTTTTAATGAGGCAAATGAATCACATTACAACCAGCCCAATTTGTTGTTTAAAATCAAAAGGAGTTCAATTCAAAATGATCAAAATTGGCGTCATCAAAGGGGGGGGAAAGTGTCTACATTCATAGTCAAAATAAGAGTTAATGAAGTCAAGGTCTTTGGTCAAGGTCTTTGGTCAAGTCTTCCCTTGTAATTGTAACCAATTTAATGTTGTAGGCTCCTCATATTTACGTCCCCATATAGTATAAATAGGGGCTTTCAGTTGTAAACTTCATCATTTAACTTTTCAAATAAAAACAACTTCTTTTCTTAAGATTGAGAGTGATTCTCTTCTTAATCTGATTGTTGGTGTGTAATATCCTTCAGTCAACATTTAGTAGCCTTAGTGTGTAATATCTAAGCTACTATCTTAGGTAAATCAGTAGTCTTTCCGCAGCTACTGTGTGACCCTTCAATCCACAACCTTTGAGCAGATTGAATTTTGATTCATTCTGTTGCAAAGCCTATCTCAACCGCATCCAGAAGTGCATTCCTTGGGAGGTTCGCATCATTTGGTATCAGAGCACACTTCTGATCGGTTATCCCTATCCCTCATCTCTATATCTCTCCATTTCCATCTGCTTAGATTGCATCAGCTTGTGTGTATCGATTTGCATTAGTTGATTAATCGAAAAAAACCTATTCATATAATTGCATTGTTGTTTTTATCCAATATTACATCAATTTATAACATCAAAATCGACCCCAACCCATTACATTTTCAGATTAGAAAATAACACACTCGCAACTCTTCATCTTCCATCGAAAATATTTTTCAGAACAGGTATTTTTAACGCATTTGTTAAGTGTATTTGTAGCTATGTCAGGAGGAAATCAAACTTCAGAAGCACCAAACCTGTTAATGGAGGCTCTAGTAGCAGAAATGAAGAAAGCATTACAAATAGAGCTGGAAGCCATTCATTTGCGGCTTGATGATGTTCAGAACAATAGTAACACTGAAGGAGGCCCAAGGAGAACTAGGAATCCCTTAAGACGTGGCCAAAATGAAGAAACAGAATCCTACTATAGCCGTAGCAGTGAAGGAAGTAGGAGAACCCAAAGGAGGCCTAGACGTGTAAGAGAAGAAAGGGGTCAGCCTAATGACACCTTAGGAGGTCTTAAACTTAAGATACCATCATTCTATGGCAAAAATGATCCAGACACTTACCTGGAATGGGAGAAGAAGATCGAGCTGGTGTTTGATTGTCAACACTATTCCGAGCTCAACAAGGTCCGCGTAGCTGCTACTGAATTTTATGAGTATGCACTCAGCTGGTGGGATCAATTGGTGACTTCCAGAAGACGTAATGGTGAGTATCCAGTAGAAACATGGGCTGAGATGAAAGCCATAATGAGGAAAAGGTTTGTGCCCAGCCATTACCACCGTGAGCTTCACCAAAAGCTAAGGAGACTCAATCAAGGAAGCAGAAGTGTTGAGGACTATTACCAGGAGTTGGAAACCCTCATGATCAGGGCAGACATTTCAGAAGATAGAGAAGCTACTATGGCAAGATTTTTAGGAGGACTTAACCGTGACATTCAAGATAGAATGGAGCTGGAACATTATGTGGAGCTAGAGGAAATGTTGCACAAAGCTATACTGGTAGAACAGCAGCTAAAAAGAAAAAGTTATACTAGGCCAAGCTATGGAGCAGCTAACAATAAGCCTAGCTACCAAAGGGAAGGAAAACAGATTGCTAAAATTGATTCCAAACCTTCAACAACCACTCAAGACGCCAAAGGAAAATCTGAAGCTACTACATCTACTAGAACAAGAGATGTGAAGTGTTTCAAATGCCAAGGAAGAGGGCATTATGCGAATGAATGCACCAACAAGAAGATCATGATTCTGTTGGATAATGGTGAAATAGAATCCGAGGAAGAAGAAGTCTTTTCTGATTCTTCAAAAGAGCATCTTGAACCTCCTATGGCAGGAGAATTATTGGTAACAAGAAGAACCCTAAGTGTACAAAACAAAACCAAAGAACATGAGCAAAGAGAGAACCTGTTTCACTCAAGATGCCACGTCCAAGGAAAGGTTTGCAGCATCATTATTGATGGAGGCAGCTGCACTAATGTGGCTAGTGAAACTATGGTAAACAAGTTAGGTCTGGAAGTGTTCAAGCACCCAAAGCCGTATAAGCTGCAATGGCTTAATGAGTGTGGCGAAATGAAGGTAAGCAGCCAAGTCAAGGTACCTATAACCATTGGAAAGTACCAAGATGAGATCCTTTGTGATGTTTTACCAATGGAGGCTGGCCACATTCTGCTTGGAAGACCATGGCAATTTGATCGAAAGGTCATTCATGATGGTTACACCAACCAACACTCGTTTGAACACAAAGGTAAGAAGATCACACTTGTTCCTATGACACCACAGGAGGTGTACCAAGATCAGCTCGTGTTGGAGCAAAGGAAAACAGCTGGAACTTCAAAAGAAACCATAAGCACCAAAAGTGACAGAGGCTGTGAGAACAAGAACAAAAAGCATTCAAGTTTCTTTGTGAGAACTGGTGGAGTTAAGAAGGCTCTCTTCTCACAACAACCTGTTCTTTTGTTTATCTATAAGGAAGCTCTCATGAGCTTAACTAACATTGCACCGGTATTACCGAGTGAAGTGACTTCTATTTTGCAGGATTATGAAGATGTCTTTCCAGAAGACAATCCAAAAGGGCTACCACCCATCAGAGGCATTGAACATCAGATTGATTTTGTACCTGGAGCCTCACTACCAAATAGACCAGCTTATAGAACCAACCCCGTTGAGACTAAGGAGCTGCAAAGACAAGTTAATGAGCTAATGGATAAGGGTTACATCAGGGAGAGCATGAGTCCTTGTGCTGTACCAGTTCTACTTGTGCCAAAGAAAGATGGCAGCTGGCGCATGTGTGTTGATTGTAGAGCAATCAACAACATTACGGTAAATTATCGCCATCCAATCCCTAGGTTAGATGACATGCTTGATGAATTGCATGGTTCCAGAATCTTTTCTAAGATAGATCTTAAGAGTGGGTACCATCAAATACGCATGAAGGAAGGGGATGAATGGAAAACTGCATTTAAAACTAAGCATGAATTATATGAATGGTTAGTCATGCCATTTGGGTTAACAAATGCACCTAGTACTTTCATGAGGTTGATGAATCATGTTCTTAGAGCTTTCATAGGAGTCTTTGTTGTAGTATACTTTGATGACATCTTAATCTACAGCAAGAATCTAGAAGAGCATGCTAGTCATTTGACATTGGTTCTAAGCGTTCTTAGAAAAGAAAAACTATATGCCAATCTTAAGAAATGCACTTTTGTACAGATAACATTGTGTTCCTAGGCTTTGTTATAAGTGCAGATGGTATTAAGGTTGATGAGGAGAAGGTCAAAGCTATTAAGGAATGGCCAAGTCCAAAAACAGTAGGAGAAGTGAGAAGTTTCCATGGGCTAGCTGGCTTCTATAGATGCTTTGTCAAGGATTTTAGCACTATTGCTGCCCCACTTACGGAAGTAATCAAGAAAGACGTAGGATTCAAATGGGGACATGCTCAAGAAAGCTCATTCCAAGCTTTGAAAGAAAAGCTTACACATGCACCTCTTCTATGTTTACCTGATTTTCTTAAAACTTTTGAGATAGAATGTGATGCTTCTGGTATAGGTATTGGAGCTGTTTTGGTGCAGGATAAGAAACCTATAGCTTATTTCAGTGAGAAGCTTGGAGGAGCCACCCTCAACTATCCAACCTACGACAAGGAATTGTACGCCTTGGTCCGTGCTTTGCAAACTTGGCAACACTACTTGTGGCCTAAGGAGTTCGTGATTCACACTGATCATGAGTCACTCAAGCACTTAAAGGGCCAACAGAAGCTGAACAAAAGGCATGCACGGTGGGTTGAGTTGATAGAAACATTTCCGTATGTCATTAAATACAAACAAGGTAAAGAGAATGTTGTGGCAGATGCATTGTCAAGGAGGTATGCCTTAATCTCTACTCTTCATGCTATGTTGTTAGGTTTTGAACAGCTTAAAGAGCTATATGAAACTGATCCTGAATTTAAAGATGTATACATTGCTAGCAAAAAGTTTGCTTCAGGAAAATACTATCGGCATGAAGGATTCCTATTTTATGATAATAGATTATGTGTGCCTAACTGTTCTATTCGAGACTTGTTAGTTAGGGAAGCTCATGGAGGTGGACTGATGGGGCATTTTGGAGTTGCCAAAACACTTAAGGTCATGCAAGATCATTTCTATTGGCCACACATGAAGAGAGGCGTAGAAAGAATCTGTGCAAGGTGTGTTACATGCAAACAGGCTAAGTCTAAGGTTCAACCCTACGGTTTGTACACTCCCTTACCCATTCCTACTCATCCATGGATTGACATATCAATATACTTTGTGGTTGGTTTGCCTAGAACTAAGACAGGAAAGGATTCTATCTTTGTTGTGCTTGATAGATTCTCTAAGATGGCTCATTTTATAGCATGTCATAAGACTGATGATGCATTGCATATAGCCAATCTGTTCTTTAAAGAGGTAGTTCGATTGCATGGAATGCCTAGGACCATAGTTTCTGATAGAGACACTAAGTTCTTGAGTTACTTTTGGAAAACTCTTTGGTCTAAGTTAGGAACTAAGTTGGTATTCTCTACAACATGTCACCCACAAACGGATGGTCAAACTGAAGTAGTTAATAGAACCTTGTCTACTTTATTGCGTGCATTAATCAAACGAAATCTTAGAACATGGGAAAAATGTTTACCACATGCTGAATTTGCATATAACCATTCTGTACATTCTGCTTCTAAGTATTCTCCTTTTCAAATTGTGTACGGTTTCATTCCTTTATCTCCTTTGGATCTAACCCCTTTGCCTTTAAGTGAAAGAGCTAGTATTGATGGAAAAAGAAAAGCTGAGATTGTTAAACAGATCCATGAGAATGCAAGGAAGAATATTGAGGCCAGAACCCAACCATATGCAAGAAAGGCCAACAAAGGAAGACGTGAAATGGTATTTGAGGTGGGAGACCTCGTGTGGGTTCACTTGAGGAAAGAAAGATTTCCAGCTGAAACAAAATCCAAACTTATGACCAGAATTGATGGACCTTTCAAGATAGTTCAGAAGATCAGCAACAACGCCTACCAAATTGATCTTCAAGGTAAGTATAATGTGAGTTCAAGCTTCAATGTTTTTGATCTTGTGCCTTTCATTGCAGATGAATCAGATTTGAGGTCAAATCCTTTTCAAGAGGAGGGGGATGATACGAGCATAGAAAGACCAAAATTCACTTGAGCTTGATTGGAGAAGTGCCTAAAAGCACTCTGACTTTAGTACAAGCTCAAGTGAATTTGTTGTGCATTCTCCTTGTTGAGCATGCAGCTGATTGCCTGAGCTTAATTCCAGCTAGTGCAAGAGATTCTTCATGTTCAACTGGTTCATTCCTAGCCATGAGCTTCTCCTTTTGTGTGCTTTCTCCTAGCCATGATTATCCATGAGTATACCAGTTACAATTAAAATTGAATTTAAAGACAATGTAACTTTTGCATGCTCAGTTAGACAAAAATAACCAGATTTGTCTAAATAATGAACAGAAACCGAATTCCGTCTAAATGACGGTGCAACAAAAGTGTCTTTCAAATCCAAAAAACAACTAGTACTAAAAAATAATCTAAAATGCACAATTGCCACCACATCCACCCGAATTCCATTAGCCACTTAAATGCATCTTTCAACACCAGTTGGTTTTCGGTAGCTCAGGCAATCTTGCATTTAAAACACTAATGTTCGTAGTTGCACCTAAATTTAACCACCAAGTGTTTATGGGTACTTCAACTATATTCACTTCAAAACAGACCATAACAAGGAACATACCTTTCATTGCACTCCAAGTGTGGTACTTTTGGTAGTCCTTCTTCATATGTCCACATTTCTTACAAAAGAAGCAGGTATCTTCAACCTTAGTCTGCTTCTTTTGTGTTGGACCTTTAGCAACATCATTCTTAATATCTTCAATTTTTCTTCTTTTGCCCTAACCCTTAGAGGTGTTAACCATATCAGCACTTTCAGACTTTTCTTGTTTCATCCTCTCCTCCACTTCCACACAATATGAAATAAGCTCATTAAGAGACCATTTCTCCTTCTGTGTGTTGTAATTGGATTTCAATTGATTGAAACTAGGAGGAAAAGAGTACAAGATAAAAAAATATGAGCACTTCTTTTGGAAGCTCAGTCTTTAGTGTCTAAAGTTTTGAAACAATATTAGACATTTCTAAAATGTACTCCCTTATGTTTCCTTTGTCGTGATACCGCATGGTACTACAACGATACATAAGCGTACTTATTCTGCCTTATCGCTTTTTGAAAAACACAAGTCCATTTCAGCAAGGAACTGTTTGAGATCTTGGATCTCATCATCACCTCTAAAGGTTTCTAGAATGTTGTCCATAATGATGATTTAACCAATGCGATTAGAACGTTTCCAATTCTCATAAACCATCTTATACTCAGCAGTGTTGGCATCTGTAGGAGTAGTAGGTTGTTCCATCCTTAACGCAAGATCAAGATCCATACACCCAAGGACAATCTTAACCTTACTTTTCCATTACTTATAGTTGGAACCAGTAAATATTGGAATTGAACCTAAGTGAGCATATATTATAGTGAAATTTACTGAAAAGAGAACAATTCTTAATTAGTCAGTCACAATTTAACCAAATATAATCAACAAATAAATTATAAAAATTATACAACTCATCTCAAGATACCAAGTGCAACATTAATAACAAGTCTTTGGACAATATTATTAACTGCTAGTGATACTCTTGTTGTAAAGATCAAACACTCGCAAAAATTCATGATAAAATGATAAACCTTTATTTGGACCGATTTATCATTCACATGTTAATTTCTAATAATCATCACGGGTATGTATGTAGTTCAGCCAAATACAAATCTACCATTGGGTCGATTTAATATTCGTATGAAAATACATACACACATCATTCAAAACTATTCATGGAAAAATATCCACAAAATAAGTCACTTTGGCGACATCTTGTATCAATTAATCCACTTCAAAAATTAAACTTGCATAATAAAATTTATTTTATTGATTAAAAAATCCTTTTTTTGTTGGGCTAATAAGCCTAAAATATTATTAAATAAAATAATAATTTTTCCTTCTCCTATCCTTCTTCTTCAACCTTGACGGTTACATTTACACTTAATAACACAACAGACAAAAGAAAGATAAACAAACACCAAAGTTTTTGTAGATTCGATATTGATTAGATTGCTCTAAATTTTGTTTGAAAAATACCAGAATTTTGAGTAAACTTTTAAGAGCATGAAATCGACTACTAAAAATAAAATCGAATTTAATCTGAAAATTTACTTCACAAAAATTCAGGAAAACTAAGCTTTATGATTTCATCCAAAATTTTTAGAATTTTTTTTTAATTTATCTCAGATCTAAACATGCTTTTCACTATAACCAAATCTAAAACGATAAGCATAATTTCAGATCTTTGAAAAATTAACCACATATCATAGAATACAGATTTAATCTCTAAACTTTAACAAAAACCAGATTCAATATTACAAAATTTTTTAAACATATTACTAAATCTGAATTTTAACAAAAATAATATGATTATTACACAAAAATTAGACATGATGGCTCTCATACCAATTGTTGATTCTTTTATGATTTCTATAGTCATAAAACTCATGCTAATTTTTGAATAATAAGAAACCACAATAGCGGAAGCGTACCTTTGGATCCATGGCTTATGATACTAATGTTGGGAATATTTCTTCCACGAGGAATCCAAAATAGCTGAAGGTCTTTGTTGATGGGATACAAAGATGGTTGAATTTTTGATTAGGGTTGCGATGAGCACCATAACCCTTCTGTTTATATAAAAAAATAATTTCTAATTCGGTCCTTCATCAACTTAGAAATTTCATAATGTATCCACACATAAATTTTCCATAACACTTATGTCTCATATTCTTTTATCTTTACAAATAAGTGACCATATAATTTTGACTACTGTAGATAATGACCCTAACAAATCGATTATACATGATCGATTAGTTAAAATGATCGTTCCAAACTGATCATTGGTGTTATTTGAGTAAAGACTTATAAATGAATCATAATGCATGGCATCACGCAGTTTGGGATATATTGGATTACTTGAAGGCTTTGTCATAGCTATCTCATTCTCAAATCTTGTCACAATATAGAAAATTGAGGTAGCTTAACGTGGTTGTTGAATTCATGTCATTTTGAGCTCTAAATCTAAAGTTAAATACAATTTAGTGTGGACATGTCAAGTTGATCGGCTAGTTAAAATGATCATCCTAACTGATCATTGGTACTCCTTGAGTAAAGGCTTATAAATGACGCTTAATTCATGGTATCACGCAGTTTGGGATACATTGGATTACTTGGAGGCTTTGTCGTAGCTCTTTCAGTCTCAAATGTTGTCATAATATAGAAAATTGACTTAGTTCAACGTGGGCGTTGGATTCGTGTCATTATGAACTCTATATCAAAAGTTTACATAGAATTTAGTGAGGACATGTCAAGTTGATATGCCAGTTAAAATGATCATTCTAAATCAATCACTGGTGCTCTTTTAGTAAAGGCTTCTAAATGAAGCATAATGCGTGGCATCACGAAGTTTGCGATACATTGGATTACTTGGAGACTTCGTCGTTGCTCTTTCAGTGTCAAAATTTGTCACAATATAGAAAATTGAGATAGCTTAACGTGGGTGTTGGGTTCGTGTCATTCTGTACTCCAAATCAAAAGTTACGGACGATTTATTGCGGATATGTCAAGTTGAACGGCTAGTTAAAATGATCATTCTAAACTGATAATTGGTTCTCCTTGAGTGAAGGCTTATAAATGAAGCTTAATGCATGGCATCATGCACTATGGGATACATTTAATTACTTGGAGGCTTTGTCGTAGCTCTTTCAGTTTGAAATGTTGTCATAATATAGAAAACTGAGCTAGCTTAACGTGGATGTTGGATCTATGTCATTCTGTACTCCAAATCAAAAGTTACGGATGATTAGTGTAGACATGTCAAGGTTATTGGCAAGTTAAAAGGATCATTTTAAACGGATCATTGGTGCTCCTTGAGTAAAGGTTTACATAAGCATAATGCATAGCATCACACATTTTGGATAGACTGGATTACCTGGAGTCTTGATCGTAGCTATTTCGGTCTTAAATTTTGTCACAATATAGAAAATTGAGTTTGCGTAACGTGGGCGTTGGATTCGTGTCATTTTGAACTCTAAATCAGAAGTTATGGACGATGCAGTGCAGACATAACAAGTTGATTGGCTAGTTAAAATGATCGTTCCAAACTGATCATTGGTGCTCCTTGAGTAAGGGCTTATAAAAAAGCATAATTCATGGCATCACGCATTATGGGATACATGTGATTACTTAGAGACTTTTTCGTAGCTATTTTAGTGTTAATTGATGTCATAATAAAGAAAATTGAGCTGGCCTAATGTGGGCACTGGATTCGTTTCATTCTGAACTCTATATCAAAAGTTACATACGATTTAGTGCGGACATGTCAAGTTGATAGGCCAGTTAAAATGATAATTCTAAATAGATCACTGGTGCTCCTTGAGTAGAGGCTTATTAATGAAGCATAATGCATAGAATCATGAGGTTTGCGATACATTGGATTACTTGGAGACTTTGTTGTTGCTCTTTCAATGTCAAATTTTATCACAATATAGAAAATTGATATATCTTAACGTGGGTGTTGGGTTCGTGTCATTCTACACTCTAAATCAAAAGATATGGATGATTTAGTGCGAACATGTCAAGTTGATCGGCCAGTTAAAATGATCATTCTAAACTGATAATTGGTTCTCCTTGAGTGAAAGCTTATAAATGAAGCATAATGCATGGCATCACGCACTATGGGATATATTGGATTATTTGGAGGCTTTGTCGTAGCTCTTTCAGTTTCATCTGTTATCATAATATAGAAAATTGAGGTAGCTTAACGTGGGCTTTGAATCTGTGTCATTCTGTACTCTAATTCAAAAGCTCTGGATGATTTAGTGCGGACATGTCAACTTAATCGGACTATGAAAATGATCATTCTAAACAGATCATTAATGCTCCTTGAGTAAGGTTTATAAGTAAAGCATAATGCATAGTATCGCACATTTGGGATAGATTGGATTACTTGGAGGCTTGGTCGAAGCTATTTCGGTTTGAAATTTTGTCACAATATAGAAAATTGAGCTTGCGCAACATAGGCGTTGGATTCGTATAATTTTTAACTCTAAATTAGAAGGTATGGACCATGCAGTGCGGACATGACAAGTTGATCGGCTAGGTAAATTGATCGCTCCAAATTGATTATTGGTGCTCATTGAGTAAAGGCTTATAAATGAAGCATAATGCATGGCATACATTGGATTACATGGATACTTTGTCGTAGCTCTTTCAGTGTTAAATGTTGTCATAATAAAGAAACTTGAGCTAGCTCAACGTGGGCGTTGGATTCTTGTCATTTTGAACACTAAATAAAAAAATTACGGACGGTTTAGTGCGGACATATCAAGTTGATCGGCCAGTTAAAGTGATCATTCTAAACTGATCATTGGTTCTCCTTGAGTGAAGGCTTATAAATGAAGCATAATGCATGGCATCACGCACTTGGGGATACATTGGATTACTTGAAGGCTTTTTCGTTGCTTTCTCAGTCTCAAATGTTCCACAATATAGAAAATTGACCTAGCTTAATGTGGGCGGTGGACTACTGTCATTTTACATTTTAAATCAAAAGTTAAAGAAGATTTAGTGCGGGCATGTCGAGTTGATCAACTAGTTAAAATGATCATTCTAAAAATTTTCCTCCTTGAGTAAATGCTTATAACTGAAGCATAACGCACGACATCACTCAATTTGGGATAGATTGGATTACTTGTCACAATATAGAAATTTGAGCTTTCTTAATGTGGGCATTGGATTCGTGTCATTTTAAATTCTAAATCAAAAGTTATGGACGATGCAGTGCGGATATGACAAGTTGATTGGCTAATTACAATGATCGTTCCAAACTGATCATTGGTGCTCCTTGAGTAAATGCTTATAAATGAAGCATAATGCATGGCATCACGTAACTTATGATACATTGGATTACTTGAAAGCTTTTTCGTATCTGTTTTAGTCTCAAATGTTGTCATAATATGGAAAATTGAGGTACTTTAACGTGGATGTGTGATTCATATCATTTTGACCTCTAAATCAAATGTTAAAAACAATTTAGTGCGGACTTGTTAAGTAAAGGCGTAGAAATGAAGCATAATGCCTAACATCACGTAGTTAGGATAGATTGGATTTGTTAGAGGATTTGTTGTAGCTATTTCGATCTTAAATTTTGTCACAATATATAAAATTGAACTAGCTTAACGTGGGTGTTGGATTCATGTCATTTTGAACTGTAAATCAAAATTTACTGACGATTTAGTGCTAACATGTCAATTTTATCTACCAGTTCAAATGATAATTCTAGACCGATCATTAGTGTTCCTTGATTAATGGCTTATAAATGAAGCATAAAGCATGGCATCACGTAGTTTGGGATACATTGGATTACTTGGAGGCTTTGTCGTAGATCTTTTAGTCTTAAATGTTGTCACAATATGGGAAATGAAGCTAGCTCTAATTAAACGTTAAAGACGCTTTAGTGCGTAAATGTCAAGTTGATCGGCCAATTAAAATGATCATTGTAAACTGATCATTGGTGCTCCTATAGTAAAGGCTTATGAATGAAGCATAATCCATAGCATCACGTAGTTTTGGATATATTGGATTACTTAGAGGCTTTGTCGTAGCTTTTTCAGTCTTAAATTGTTTTCATAATATAGAAAATTGAGGTAGGTTAAAGTGGGCGTTGGATTTGTGTCATTCTGAACTCTAAAAAAAAGTTACGTAAGATTTAGTGCGAACATGTCAGGTTGATCAGCCAGTTATAATGATCATTCTAAAGTGATCATTAGTGCTCTTTTGAGTAAAGACTTATAAATGAAGCATAATACATGGCTTCTTGCACTTTGGGATACATTAGATTACTTGGATGCCTTTTCGTAGCTCTTTTAGTCTCAAATGTTCCAAAATTTGGAAAATTGAGCTAGCTTAACGTGGGCGTTGGACTCATGTCATTTTAGGTTGTAAATCAAAAGTTAAAAATGATTTAGTGCCGACATGTTAAGTTGATCAGCTATTTTGGTCTTAAATTTTGTCAAAATATAGAAAATTGAGGTTGCTTAATGTGTGTGTTGGATTCGTATCATTGTGAAATCTAAATCAAAAGCTACGAATGATGCAGTGCGGACATATCAAGCTGATTGGATAGTTAAAATGATCATTTCAAACTGATCATTGGTGCTCCTTAAGTAAAGGCTTATAAATGAAGCATCATGCATGACACCATATATTTTGGGATACATTGGATAACTTGAAAGTTTTTTCGTAGCTTTTTCAGTCTCAAAAGTTGTCACAATATGGAAAATTGTGCTAGCTTAACGTGGGCATTGGATTCATGTCATTTTGAACCAAAGATAATCAACATATAAGTTATAAAAATTGTACAACCCATATCAAGATACCAAGTGCAACTTTAATAACAAGTTTGTGGACAATATTATTAACTGCTAGTGATACTCTACTTGTAAAAATCAAACAGTGAAAATAATGCATGATAAAATGGTAAACATTTCTTTGGACCGATTTATCATTCACATGTTAATTTCTAATAATTGTCACACGCTTATCATCATAAGTATGTATGCAGTTCAGCCAAATACAAATCTACTATTGGATCGATTTAATATTCGCATGAAAATAAATGCACATATCATTCAAAATTATTCATGGAAAATTTATACACAAAAGAAGTCACTTTGGCAACATCTTGTATCAATTAATGCACTTCAAGAATTAAACTTGCACAATAAAATTTATTTTATTAATTAAAAAAGTCCCTTTTTTGTTGGGCTAATAAGCGTAAAATATTATTAAATGAAACAATAATTTTCCTTCTCCTATTCTTAACGGTTACATTTACATTTAATAACGAAACGGACAAAAGAAAGATGAACATACACCAAACTTTTTGCAGATTCGATATTGATTAGATTGCTCTAAATATTTTTCAAAAAATACCAGAATTTCGAGTAAATTTTTATGAGCATGAAATTGACTACTAATAATCGAATTTAATCCAGAAAATTACTTCACAAAAATTCAGTAAAACTAAGCTTTCTAATTTCATCCAAATTTTCAGATTTTTTTTTAATTTATCTCAGATCTAAATATGCTTTTCACTATTACTAGATCTAAAACGATAAACATAATTTCAGATCTTTGAACAATTAACCACAGATCATAGAATAGAGATTTAACCTCTAAACTTTAACAAAAACCAGTTTCAATAATATGAACTTTTTTAATATATTATTAAATCTAAATTTTAACAAAAATAATCTGAGTATTAAATTGAAACTATACATGATGGCTATGATACCAATTGTTGATTCTTTTATAATTTCTATAGTCATAAAACTCATGCTAATTTCTGAATAATAAGAAACTACAATAGCGGAAGCATACGTTTTGGATATATGGCTTATGATACTGAAGTTGGGAATAGTTCTTCCACGACAAACCCAGAATATCTGAAGGTTTTTGTTGATGGGATACAAAGATGGCTAAATTTCTGATTAGGGTTGCCATGGGTACCATAACCCTTCTATTTATATAGAAAATAATTTTGAATTTGGTCCTTTATCAAAATAGAAATTGCATAATGTATCCACACATAAATTTTCCGTAACATTTATGACTCATAGTCTTTTATCTTTACAAATAAGTGACCACATAATTTTTACTACTTTGGAAAATGATCCTAACACATCGATTATACATGTGTTACCCCAAAATAATTTTTACAAGCTTAACATGGGCGTTGGAGTCATGTCATTTTGAGCTCTAATTAAAAAGTTGAAACGCTTTCGTGCGGACATGTCAAGTTGATCAGCTAGTTAAAATTATCATTCTAAACTAATCATTGGTGCTACTTGAGTAAAGGCTTATAAATAAAGCATAATGCATGGCATCACGCAGTCTGGAATTGATTGGATTACTTGGAGGCTTTTTCATAGCTACTTTGGTCTAAAATTTTGTCAAAATGTAAAAAATTGAGTTAGCTTAACGTGGGCGTTGGATTCGTGTCATTTTGAACTCTAAATCAAAATTTATGAACGATTTAGTCCAGATATGTCAAGTTGATCGGCTAGTTAAAATATTCATTCTATGCTGATCATCGGTGCTCCTTGACTAAAGGCTTACAAATGAAGCTAATGGATAACATCACGTAGTTTGGGATACATTGGATTACATGTAGGCTTTGTCCTAGCTCTTTCAGTTTTAAATGTTGTCACAATATATCAAAAATTGAGCTAGCTTAACATGGGCGTTGGAGTCATGTCATTTTGATCTCTAATTAAAAGTTAAAGACGCTTTTGTGCGGACATGTCAAGTTGACCAACTAGTTAAAACTGATCATTCTAAACTGATCATTGGTGCTCGTTGAGTAAATGCTAATAAATGAAGCATAATGCATGGCATCACACAGTCTGGAATTGATTGGGTTACTTGGATGCTTTGTCGTAACTATTTAGGTCTTAAATTTTTTCACAATATAGAAACTGATCAAGCTTAATGTGGGCGTTGGATTCGTGTCATTCTGAACTCCAAATAAAAAGTTATGGACGATTTAGTACAGACATGTCAAGTTGATCGTCCACTTAAAATGATCATTATAAACAAATTATTGGTGCTCCTTGAGTAAAGGCTTATAAATGAAGCATATTGCATGACATCACAAAGTTTGCGATACATTGGATTACTTGGAAACTTTGGCATAGCTCTTTCAGTGTCAACGTTTGTCAAAATATAGAAAATTGAGATAGCTTAATGTGGGTGTTGGATTCATGTCATTCTGAACTCTAAATCGAAAGTTACGGACGATTTAGTGTGGATATGCCAAATGGATCAGCCAGTTAAAATAATAATTCTAAACTAATCATTGGTGCTCCTTGAGTAAAAGCTTATAAATGAAGCATAATGCATGGCATCACGCAGTTTGGGATACATTAGATTACTTGAAGGCTTTGTCAGAGCTCTCTGAGTCTAAAATGATGTCACAATATGGAAAATTGAGCTAGCTTAACGTGGATTTTGGATTCGTGTCATTTCGAACTCTAAATCAAAAGTTACAGACGATTTAGTGCGGAAATGTTAAGTTGATCGGCTAGCTAAACTGATAATTGGTTCTCCTTGAGTGAAGGCTTCTAAATGAAGCATAATGCATGGCATCACGCACTATGGAATACATTGAATTATTTGGAGGATTTGTCGTAACTCTTTCAGTTTCAAATGTTGTCATAATATAGATAATTGAGCTAGCTTAATGTGGACATTGGATCTGTGTCATTTTGTACTCTAAATCAAAAGTTACGGACGATTTATTGCGTACATTTTAAGTGGATCAGCCAGTTAAAATAATCATTTTAAACTGATCATTGGTGATTCTTGAGTAAAGGCTTAAAAATGAAGCATAATGCACGACATCACGTAGTTTTGGATACACTGGATTACTTGAAATATTTGTCATAGCTCGCTCAGTCTCAAATATTGTAACAATATGGGAAATTGAGCTTGCTTAATGTGGGTGTTGGAATCATGTCATTTTGAGCTCTAAATATAAAGTTAAAGATGATTTAGTGCGGACATATCAAATTAATCGGCTCGTTAAAATGATCATCATAAACTGATCAGCGGTGCTCCTTGAGTAAAGGCTTATAAATGAAGCTTAATTCATGCCATCACATAATTTGGGATATATTGGATTACATGGAGGCTATGTACACTACAAGAGAACATTAATATTTCCAACGGCATTTTCGATGGAAATAAAACTGTTGGAAATTTCCAACGCCTATGCGACGGTTTTCCGACGGACTACCAAGGGAATTTATTTCATCGGTGTTCCATTGGTAATTCCTGACGCTTGCACTACCGTCGGGAAATCGATGGTAAAACCTGACGGCTTTCCGTTCATTTTCTGACGAAAACATTAGCGTCGGGATATCCTCTTAAAACCATCGCACATTACAGACAAAATTCAAGCCGTCGGGTTTTTTTTTACTATTTTCCGATGGAATGTTGTTTTTTATCTGTCTGAAATCTATCGGGAACATATCGATGGGCTGACGTCGAGTATTGTTGGTTGGTCATCGGAAATATGCGGCCGTGGTCAGAAACCATCGGAAATCCATCAGAAACGGGAATATTCTTAAAATAATCTATTAAAAATATGTGATTATCTGTTAAAAATTCATAATAATCTGTTAAAAATTCATAATAATCTGTTAAAAATTCATAATAATCTGTTAAAAATTCATAATAATCTGTTAAAAATTCAAAATAATCTGTTAAAAATTCGTAATAATCTGTTAAAAATTTGTGATAATCTTCTAATTATCAATATAAATACGCTATGCTCTTTCACAATTTCACCAGAACAAAAAATCTTAAGAAAATGTCTTCTTCGGGTTCGTATGGTTATTTTCGATCGTGGATGGATAAACCTCGGTATGATTCAATGACGGGGGAATTAACTGATGAATTTGTGCAAGGTGTTGAAGAGTTCATGACATTTGCATCAAACAATAGCATGACATTGGAATACGGTAAAATGTATTGTCCGTGTATTAAATGTCGAAATCATAGATTAATCTCTGTTAGAGAAGTACGTAATCCTTTGTATAGGACTGCATTTATGTCGGGTTTCAAAATTTGGTATTCACATGGAGAAACTGATGCAACGATGCAATATTATAGTAGTACTTCAAAAAGGTTAGATAGTACTAATGTTAAAAGAGATGAACCGGCATCACAAGTTGATATAAATAGATGTACGGTTCAGATAGTGAATGATGCATTTCGTGAGAACGAAGAGCATCGTACATTGACGATAGTAGTAGAATAAAGGAACCAAATTTGGAAGTCCGGAAATTTTTTGATATGTTAGATGCATCCAAGCAGCCTTTGTATAAAGGATGTAGAGATGGATTATCGCCTTTATCTGATGCAAGCAGGTTGATGACGATAAAGACGGATTTTAACTTGGCTGAAGATTGTGTGAATGCGATAGCTGATTTTGTTAGAGATATATTATCTAAAGATAATATTTCACCTGTTTCATATTAAGAGGTTCAAAAATTTGTAGGTGCTCTTGGATTGCCATATCAGATGATCGATGTATGTATTGAAAATTGCATGATATATTGGAGAAATGATGAAAACAGCATGAAGTGCCGATTTTGTCACAAACCTCAATTTCAAGAGACAAACGGCAGAGTACCTATTCTGCATAAACGGATGTGGTATTTGCCATTAACAGAGAGGTTAAAGAGGTTATATCAATCTGAACACACGGCAAAACCTATGAGATGGCATGCAGAACATAATTCGAATGGAGACATTGTGCATACCTTGGATGCAGAAGCAATGAAAAATTCTCAATAGGTTTATCCTAGTTTTGCATATGAGCCTACGAATGTATACCTCGGGTTATCTACAGATGGATTCAACCCTTTTGGTAAGCTTGAGAGGCAATACTCGTTGTGGCCAGTTATCATGACACCATATAATTTGTTTGTGCATGAAATTAGAGTTTTTGTTCCTAACAATTTTCGTCCCTGGTCTAGAGCATCCTAAGTGATCGCTTGATATTTTCTTGTAGCCACTAATTCATGAGTTAAAAATATTGTGAGAAAGTGGTGTCGAAACATTCGATGTTTCCAACCAACAGAACTTCTTGATGCGAGCATTACATATGTGGACCATAAGTGATTTTCTAGCATATGGTATGTTATTAGGATGGTCGACGCATGGAAGATTAGCATGCCCATATTGTCAAGATAATTCTAATGCGTTCCAACTGAAACACGGACGAAAGACTAGTTGGTTCAATTAACATCGTCGATTTCTACCACAAGATCATCCATATCGCCGGAGCATGACATTTTTTAGGAAATAAATTTTTTTTGATGGTCCACCTCTTATTCTTGATGGGAATTATATGACGACTCAACTTAGAGATTTTGGTGCTGAGAGATCGGCTTCATGTGGAGGTAAGGACATTACCCTGTTGATGGTTGTGGCGCATACCATAATTGCCACAAGAAGAGCATTTTTTGGGATTTACCATATTGGAAGGATCATTTGTTGCGCCATAATCTAGATGTTATGCACATTGGGAAGAATTTTTTTGACAGCATAATGAATACCGTTCTAAATGTGCAAGGAAAAACAAAAGATAATTTGAAAGCTATATTGGATTTGCCGAATATTTGTTCCCGGAAGGAACTACATGTAATGACAAATGGAAAATCATTGTCTCCCGCATTCTGGTTGGATGCACATGCAAAAAACAAATTCTTTGACTGTATTAAGCATACTATCAAATTTTCACATGGATACGCATCTAATCTTCGTAATTGTGTCGATACTATTGAAGGCAAATTTTCAGGGATGAAAAGTCATGATCGTCATGTTGTCACGCAAAGACTATTCCCATTTTCCTTTAGCGATCTTTTGCCTAAAAAAGTCCACGGATCAATTGTTGGTACGTTGACATTGTTTTATATTATAAATAATCATAATTTCATATATTATATGATATTAACTTTTTTATGTAGGGATTGGTGCTTTTCTGAGATTTATGTACTAGATCATTTACTACAAACGATATCTAAAATTTGGAAGAAAAAATATCGGTTCTCATTTGTAACCTGGAGAAAATATTTCCACCAGTGTTTTTTGATGTTATGGAGCGTCTTCCTATTCACCTCCATAGAGAAGCAGCGCTTGGAGGACCTGTTCAGTACCGATGGATATATCCTTTTGAGAGATATATGTTCCACCTAAAGAAAAAAGTTTAAAATCTTGCCAGGGTTGAAGGTTCAATCGTCGCACAAAGTATTAATGAAGAAACATCTAACTTCGCCAGCTACTATTTTCCATCAGAAGTTCAAACAAAAAATGGACGACATGCACAACTTGATGATTGAGGAGAAAAACCAAGTTATCCAGTGTATGTGCCATAAATATTTGCATAAATTGGACGTTTAAGTGGAAAAGGGAAGATGCGCCTATCAGAGGAGGAACACAATCACTTGCATTTGTATATTTTGACAAATTGCGATGACGTTTTGAAATATGAAAGGTACATTCAATTAAATTTTGTTTTCAATTGTTATTATAATTTATTGTTAATTATTTTGTTCATAACTAACGGGATATACATGGAACAAATACGTGTTTATTCAGATTACACAGAGAATGAGTTTGTCGAACTTAAAAAAGCGAATTTTCAAGATGGTTGCATTTTTATGTTAGTTTTACCATAATTATATAATTTTCAATAATAGTTTTCTATTTATATATATATAGTCAATTATATATATATATAGTCAATTCTATTTATATATATATATATAATTGACTACATTCAATTATTTTGTAGGTTACTACAGGTCCTTATAGGGGGATAACGTTTCCCACGTGGTTAGTTGAGTTGGTGAGTGGTCCTACATTTACTGCAAAATCTTATCCAATGTACTGCACTCGTGGATATACTTTTAAGAGTCATCGCGAAAGAAACTAACAAAAACATGTAATTATGGTGTATCATCTCAATCGGGAGAAATTGTATACAACTGTGTTCTTCGTGAAATATTAGAAGTTCACTATTTAAGAATGATTGATTTGATATATATTGTGTTCTACTGTGACTGGTATGACCCTGTCATGGGTCAACGTGAAGACGAATTTGGTGTTACATCTGTCCACTCTCGTAAGCGACATCGAAAATATGATCATTTTATACTTGCATCATCGGCGGACAAGGGTTGTTATATTCAATATCCTCGTGTGAGAAACAAGCAAGATCCTTAGATTAAAGTGATCTCAATACATTCTAGAGGAATGGTATGTGTTATTACAAGACCCTATGCAACAAAGCACAATTGGTAACTTAGGTTCCATAAACACTTCTCTTGAAGTTAATCTTGTTGTTGATGACACCACGAACGGAAATTACAACGTGTTTCAAGATTCAGAAGAAGAGATTGGCGAGTTTGACGACCAAAATTCAGCTAATTCGGAATGTTCATCAGATTCACATTAAATTTGTGATAATAATATTTTATTTTTTCGATACTTTAATTATATATAAATTATGTTTTTCTGATATTACTTTATTTCAGCTTATTATAATTAGAATAAATTATATTAAACCAAAAAATATTGGAAATAAGCTCAAAACTTTTTTTTCCTACACCTTTCTAAGTTGGTGACGTGACATTTCTATTACTTTGAACCTATTAAAGGAGATAAAAATTTTAAATTAATTATAGACAATTAAGACAATTGTTTTTTGCTTTTTAAGTTTAGAGAATAATGGTAACATATCATATACTTTTTACAGTAGAAATATAATTTTATTAGTCTCGAAAATCATCTAAATTGTGAATTTATTTTTAAATTTATCTGCAAAAATATATATTTTTTGAAATATTGATTTTCACACCCGATGGATTTCTGACGGCTTTAGTAATTCCGTCGGAAATCTGTTGGAAATCCGTCAGCAAACCGTCGGCAAACCGTCGGCAAACCATCAAATACGTATTTTTAAGGTGGGCAAACTATTTGGCGAACATGCATGGAATTTAAGCAGTCCGTCGAAAATCCGACATTTCAGACGGTATTAAATTATACGTGAGAAACATAATTAACAATGCAAACTTTCGCGAAAATATTTATTATTGTACCGATGGATTTCCGACAGAAATTACTGTCGTAAATATATAATATAACCTACGACCGTTTTTTCTTCTATTTCTCTCTCGCCTTTCTCCTTCTATGCCTCTTCGCCGCTGTCGTCGCCTTTCCCTTCTCTGCCTCCTGCGCTGTCGTCCCAATTAAATTCATGTAAGTTTTTCTGATTTTATCTCGACATAGTCATGGAAATAGTCATGAACTGGACCTTATCCTTATAGCGTGAGCAGCGTGTGAATGCACACAAAGTTGGCTGGATAAACATATTTATATTCAGGAATTTGTAGTTATCTAATGAGGTTATTGAAATTCCCCTTTAACTGTTCATAGTTAGAAAATAGTAACATATTCCAACGAAAAGGAACGTTTTGGCTTCACACGCATATAGACTAACATAAATATCTTGTAAGCTTAAAGTAATTTTAGTTCCATACAAAATAGAAAACTCATATTCTTCGAGGATATACTGAGATATATTTTGTTTTATTTCATTTTGAAGAGTCTCGAGTTTTTTCATTAGACAGAAGCCACAACTCACAAGCATGTTTACACATTCGCATGAGCTTCTACAACCAAAAAAAACTTTAGATTGGAAAAATATAGGTAATTGATTGCAGTATTTACAGATGTAAAGGAGGAAGCAAGAGAAAAAGTTTGTGCAGCTTTCAATGCATTATTCATGCACTATTTTTTATTGATAGTAGCTTAAATGAAAACCTAGATTTTTACTGGGTTTATAATATTTTTTCCAATATCAATTACTATTTTCAATTACATCAATTACTATTTTCAATTATATTAAAAATTTAGATTAGATTGATAGATTAATTTGAGAAAGTTTTTATCCAAAGTTTAATTTGAGTTTAGATTAATATTTTATTAATAGATTAATTTGATTAATAGATTAATTTATTTATTTTTATATTTAATATTATAATATCTTTTTAATAATATTTTTTTGTTTTTATAGGAAGTACTATTTTCTAAGGGTCGTCATCTAGGACTCGGGAGAGTTGTAGATACCGGTGGTACAACATCTGTGTCTAGAAACGAGGAGAATGAACAGCTAAAATAAAAAATGGTGGCTATGGAGATAAAGATGACGAATCTTAAAAATATTGTATAAATGATGAGAACCAAGTTTCCCAATGACTCTTTTTCTCCTCCTTCTCCTCTTGTTCCTCTGATATAATTTGTAGATTTAAAACAATTAAACAATTATTATATTTATAATTAGAAATATTATATTTATTAATTATATTAAATTTTTTTAAAATATTTAAAAATATTAACTAAATTTAATATAAATATTAATTTTAATATTTTTCTAAATATATTTTTAAAATATTTAATCAATAATTTTAAAAAAATAAATAAATATTCTAATTTTTTTCAGTTATTTGGTTATTTCCTACAGATGCACTTGTAGGAAATTACTGACGGACGGTTCCGTTGGAAATATGTCGATTAACTCCCGATGGCTAAAAACCATCAAGATGGCTAAAAACCATCGGGATACACCATATGAACGTTCACATTCCCGATGGTAACATAGACGTTGGACACATGTCATTTAAGGATCGAAATCAAGAGTTAAAGATGATTTAGTGCGGACATGTCAAGCTGGTCAGCTAGTTAAAATGATCATTCTAAAATTGGTGCTCTTCAGTAAATACTTATAACTGAGGCATAATACATGACATCATGCAGTTTGCGATAGATTAGATTACTTGGAGGCTTTGTCATACCTATTTTGGTCTTAATTTTTGTCACAATATAGCAAATTGAGTTTGTGTAACATGGGTGTTGCATTCGTGTCATTTCGAAGTCTAAATCAAAGTTACGGACGATGCTTTGTGGACATGACAAGTTGATCGGCTAGTTAAAATTATCGTTCCAAACACTTATAAATGAAGCATAACACATTGCATTACGCAGTTTGGGATACATTGGATTACTTGAAGGCTTTGTCATAGCCCACTCAGTCTTAAATATTGTCACAATATGGAAAATTCAGCTTGCTTAACGTTGGTGTTGTATTCATGTCAGTTAAAGATGATTTAATGCAGACATGTCAAGTTGATCGACCAGTTAAAATGATCATTCTAAACTGATCATTTGTGCTCCTTGAGTAAAGGTTATAAATAAAGCATAATGCATAGCATCACGCAGTTTTGGATAGATTGGATTACTTGGAGGCTTGGGTGTAGCTATTTCGGTATTAAATTTTGTCAAAATATTGAAAATATTGAAAATATAGCTTGTGTAACATGGGTGTTGCATTCATGTAATTTTGACCTCTAAATCAGAAGTTATGGACGATTCCGTGTGGAGATGACAAGTTGAACGGCTAGTTAAAATGATCGTTCCAAACTGATCATTGGTGATCCTTGAGTAAAGACTTATAAATGAAGTATAATGCATGGCATCACGCAGTTTACGATATATTGGATCACATGAAGGCTTTGTCGTAGCTGTTTCAGTCTCAAATGTTATCACAATATAGAAAATCGAGTTAGATTAACGTGGGTGTTGAAATCATGTCATTTTGTGCTCTAAATCAAAAGTTAAAAACTATTTAGTGCGGACATGTCAAGTTGATCACCTAGTTAAAATAATCATTGTAAACTGATCATTGGTGCTCCTTGACTAAATGCTTATAAATGAAGCATAATGCAAGGTATCACACAGTTTGGAATAGATTGGATTACTTGGAAGCTTTGTTCTAGCTCTTTCACTCTCAAATGTTGTCACAATATAGAAATTTGAGCTAGCTTAACGTGGGCAATGGATTCGTCTCATTCTAAACTCTTAAACAAAAGTTAAGGTTGATTTAGTGCACACATGTCAAGTAGATCAGCGAGTTAAAATAATCATTCTAAACTGATCATTGGTGCTCTTTGAGTAAAGGATTAAAAATGAAGCATAACGCATGACATCACGCTCTTTGTGGTACATTGGATTACTTTGAGGTTTAGGACAGATTCGATTACTTGGAGGATTTTTCGTAGCTATTTAAGTCTTAATTTTATCACATTATAGAAAATTGAGGTAGCTTAACGTGGGCTTTGGATTCGTGTCATTTGGAACTCTAAAATAAAAGTTACGGACGATTTAGTGCGGACATATCAAGTTGATCGGCCAGATAAAATGATCATTCTAAACTGATCATTGGTTCTCCTTGAGTAAAGGCTTATAAATGAACCATAATGCATGGTATTACGCAGTTTTAGATACAATGGATTACTTGGAGGCTTTGTGGTAGCTCTTTCAGTCTCAACTATTGTCATAATATAGAAAATTGAGCTAGCTAAACGTGGGCGTTGGATTAATATCATTCTAACCTCTAAATCAAAAGTTATTGACGATTTAGTGTAGACATGTCAAGTTGATCGGTCAGGTAAAATGTAATTCTAAACTTATCGTTGGTGCTCCTTGAATAAAGGCTTATAAATGAACCATAATGCATGGCATCATCCAGTTTAAGATACATTGGATTACTTGAAGATTTTGAGGTAGCTGCTCCAGTCTCATTTGTTGTCACAATATAGTAAATTGAGCTAGCTTAACGTGGGCGTTGGATTCGTGTCATTTTGAACTATAAATCAAAAGTTACGAACGATTTAGTGTGGACATGTCAAGTTGATCGACCAGTTAAATGTAATTCTAAACTGATTATTGGTGCTCATTCCGTAATGGCTTTTAAATGAACCATAATGCATGGCATCACAAAGTTAGGGATACATTGGATTACTTGAATACTTTATGATAGCTCTTTCTGTCTCAACTGTTGTCACAATATAGAAAATTGAGCTAGTTTAATGTGAACATTGGACTCATGTCATTCTGAGCTCTGAATAAAAAGTTATGGACGATTTAGTGCATAAATGTCAAGGTTATTGGGCAGTTAAATTGATCTTTCTACGATGGTCATTGTGCTCATTTAGGAAAGGTTTACAAATAAAGTATAGTGCATTGCATCACACATTTTAGGATAGATTCGATTACTTGGAGGGTTTCTCGTAGCTATTTTGGTATTAAATTTTGTCACAATATACAAAATTGAGGTAGATTAATGTGGGCTTTGGATTCGTGTCATTCAGAACTCTAAATTAAAGTTACGCACGATTTAGTGAGGACATATCAAGTTGATCGGTTAGCTAAAATGATCAGTCTAAATTGATCCTTGGTGTTCATTGAGTAAAGGCTTATAAATGAACCATAATGAATGGCATCACGCAATTTTAGATAAATTGGATTACTTGGAGGCTTTGTGGTAGCTCTTTCAGTTTGAACAGTTGTCCCAATATAGAAAATTGAACTAGTTCAATGTGGGCATTGGATTCATGTTATTCTAACCTCTAAATCAAAACTTACAGACGATTTAGTGTGGAAATGTAAAGTTGATCAGCCAGTTAAAATGTAGTTCTAAACTGATCATTGGTGCATCTTGAGTAAAGGCTTATAAATGAACCATAATGCAAGGCATAACGCATTTTGAGATACATTGGATTACTTGAATTCTTTGTGGTAGCTCTTTGAATCTCAACTGTTTTCACAATATAGAAAATTGAGCTAGATTAACGTGGGCATTGGATTCGTGTCATTCAGAACAATAAATTGAAAGTTACAGACGATTTAGTGTGTACATGTCAAGTTGATCAGCCAGTTAAAATGATCATTCTAAACTGATCATTGGTTCTGATTGAGAAAAGACTTATAAATGAAGCGTAATGCATGCATCACGCAGTTTGGGATACATTGGATTATTTGGAGGCTTTGTCGTATCTCTTTCAATCTCAATTGTTGTCACAATATGGGAAATTGAGGTAGCTTAACTTGGGCTATAGATTCATGTCATTTTGAGCTCAAAATCAAAAGTTAAAGACGATTTAGTGTGAACATGTCAAGTTGATCAGCTAGTAAAAATGATCATTCTAAACTGATCACTGGTGCTCATTGATTTAAGGTGTATCAATGAAGCATAATGCGTGGCAATCATGCAATTTGAGTTAGATTGGATTACTTAGAGACTTGGCCATAGCTATTTCGGTCTTAAATTTTGTCACAATACAAACTATTGGGCTAGCTTAACGTGGGCATTGGATTCGTTTAATTCTGAACTCAAAATCAAAAGTTACGGACGATTTAGTGTGGGCAGGTAAAACTTGATTAGCTAGTTAAAGTGATAATTCTAAACTGATCATTTGTGCCCCTTTAGTAAAGTCTTATAAATGAAGCATAATGCATGGCATCACACAGTTTGGGATAGATTGCATTACTTTGGGGCTTTGTCTACCTCTTTTAGTCTCAAATGTTGTCACAATATAGAAAATTGAGCTAGCTTAAAGCGGGCATTGGATTCATGTCATTTTGAGCTCTAAATCGAAAGTTAAATACGATTTAGTGTGGACATATCAAGTTGATCAGGTAGTTAAAATGATCATTCTAAACTGATCATTAATGCTCGTTGAACAAAGCTGTATAAATGAAGCATAATACATGGCATCACGAAGTTTAGGATATATTCGATTATTTGAAGGCTTTGTCGTAGCTAATTAAGTCTTATTTTTGTCACAGTATAGAAAATTGAGGTAGCTTAACGTGGGCTTTGGATTCGTGTCATTCGGAACTCTAAATTAAAAGTTACAGACGATTTAGTGCAGACATATCAAGTTGATCGGCCAGCTAAAATGATTATTGTAAAATGATCATTGGTTCTCCTTGAATAAAAGCTTATAAATGAACCATAATGCATGTCTTTGTGGTAGCTATTTCAGTTTCAACTGTTGTCACAATATAGACAATTGAGCTAAATGAACGTGGGTGTTGGATTAGTATCATTCTAACCTCTAAATCAAAAGTTATGGACGATTTAGTGTAGACATGTCAAGTTGATCGGCCTGGTAAAATGTAATTCTAAGCTGATCGTAGGTGCTCCTTGAGTAAAGGCTTATAAATGAACCATAATGCATGGCATCATGCAGTTTAAGATACATTGGATTACTTGAAGACTTTGAGGTAGCTGCTTCAGTCTCAACTGTTGTCACAATATAGAAAATTGAGCTAGCTTAACATGGATGCTGGATTCGTGTTATTCTGAACTTTAAATCAAAAGTTACGGACAATATAGTGCGTACATGTCAAGTTGATTGGCTAGTTAAAATGATCATTATAAGCTGATCATTGGTTCTCATTGACTAAATACTTAGAAAGAAGCATAATGCATTGCATCACTCACTGTGGGATACATTAGATTATTTGGAGGCTTTGTCGTAAATCTTTCAGTCTCAAATGTTGTCACAATATTGTAAATTGAGCTAGATTAACGCGGGTGGTTGATTCATGTCTTTTTGAGTTCTAAATCAAAACTTAAAGATGATTTAGTGTGGACATATCAAGTTGATCAGCTAGTCAAACTCATCATTAGAAACTGATCAGTGGTGCTCATGAGTTAAAGCATATAAATAAAGCATAATCCATGGCATCATGCAATTTGGGATAGACTCGATTAGTTGGAGGGTTTTTCGTGGCTGTTTCGGCCTTAATTTTGTCAAAACGTAAACTATTCAGCTAGCTTAACGTGGGCGTTGGATTCGTTTCATTCTGAACTCTAAATCAAAAGTTACGGGCAATTTAGTGTTGACATGCAACCTTCATCAGCCACTTAAAGTGATCGCTCTAAACTAATCATTGGTGCCCCTTTAGTAAAGGGTTATAAATGAAGCATAATGCATGGCATTACGCAGCTTGGCATAGATTGCATTATTTTGAAGCTTTGTCGAGCTCTAATTCTCAAATGTTGTCACAATATGGAAAATTAAACTAGGTTAACGTTGGCGTTGGATTTATGTTATTTTGAGTTGTAAGTCAAAAGTTAAAGACGATCTAGTGCGGACATGTCATTTCATCAAGTTAGTAAAATGATCATTCTAAACTGATCCTTGGTGCTCATTGAGCAAAGGCGTATAAATGAAGCATAATACATAGCATCACGAAGTTTAGGATAGATTTGATTACTTGGAGGTTTGTCGTAGCTATTTAACTCTTAATTTTGTCACAATATAGAAAATTGAGGTAGCTTAACGTGGGCTTTGGATTCGTATCATTCGGAACTCTAAATTAAAAGTTACGAACTATTTAATGTGGACATATCAAGTTGATCGGCCAGCTAAAATGATCATTATAAACTGATCATTGGTTCTCCTTGAGTAGAGGCTTATAAATGAACCATAATGCATTGCATTACGCAGTTTTAGATACAATGGATTACTTGGAGGCTTTGTGGTAGCTCTTTCAATCTCAACTGTTTTCATAATATAGAAAATTAAGCTAGCTCAACGTGGGCTTTGGATTAGTATCATTCTAACCTCTAAATCAAAAGTTATAGACAATTTGGTGTAGACATGTCAAGTTGATTGCCCAGGTAAAATGTAATTCTAAACTGATCGTTGGTGCTCCTCGAGTAAAGGCTTATAAATGAATCATAATGCATGGCATCATGCAGTTTAGGATACATTGGATTACTTGAAGACTTTGAGGTAGCTGCTTCAGTATCAACTATTGTCACAATAAAGAAAATTGAGCTAGCTTAATGTGAGCGTTGGATTCGTGTCATTCCGAACTATAAATCAAAAGTTACAGACGATTTAGTATGTACATGTCAAGTTGATCGGCGATTTAAAATGATCATTCTAAACTGATCATTGGTTCTCATTGAGTAAAGATTATAAATGAAGCGTAATGCATGCATCACGCAGTTTGGGATACATTGGATTATTTGGAGGCTTTGTCGTAGTTCTTTCAGTCACAATTGTTGTCATAATATGGAAACTTGATCTAGCTTAACTTGGGCTATTGATTCATATCATTATGAGCTCAAAATCAAAAGTTAAAGACGATTTAGTGCGGACATATCAAGTTGGTCAGCTGTTGAAAATGATCATTCTAAACTGATCATTGGTGCTCATTGAGTTAAGGTGTCTCAATGAAGCATAATGCGTGGCAATCATGCAATTTGAGTTAGATTGGATTACTTAGAGGCTTGGCCGTAGCTATTTCGGTCTTAAATTTTGTCACAATATAAACTATTGAGCTAGCTTAACGTGGGTGTTGGATTCATTTAATTCTGAACTCAAAATCAAAAGTTACGGACGATTTAGTGTTGGATTCATGTCATTCTGAACTATAAATCAAAACTATAAATCAAAACTTACAAATGATTTAGTGCGGACATGTCAAGTTGATCGGCAAGTTAAAGTTTTCATTCTGAACTGATCATTGGTGCTCCTTCAGTAAAGGCTTATAAATGAAGGATAATGCGTGGCATCATGCAATTTGTGATACATTAGATTACTTGAAGGGTTTGTGGTAGCTCTTTCAGTCTCAAATATTGTCACAATATAGAAAATTGAGCAAGCTTTATGTGTGCGTTGGATTCGTGTAATTCTGAACTCTAAATCAAAAGTTACGAACGTTTAGTGCATACATGTCAATTTGATTTGCCAATTAAATTGATCTTTCTAATATGGTCATTGGTGCTCATTGAGCAAAGGTTTACAAATGAAGCATAATGCATAGCATCACACAGTTTGGGATAGATTTGATTACTTGGAGTCTTTGTCGTAGCTATTTCGGTCTTAAGTTTTATCACAATATAGAAAATTGAACTAGGTTAATGTTGGTTTTGGATTCGTGTCATTCGGAACTATAAATCAAAAGTTACGTAAGATTTAGTGTGTACATGTCAAGTTGATCGGCAAGTTAAAATTACCATTCTAAACTGATCATTGGTTCTTATTGAGTAAAGACTTCTAAATGAAGCGTAATGCATGGCATCACATAGTTTGGGATACATTGGATTATTTGGAGGCATTGTCGTAGCTCTTTCAGTCTCTATTGTTCTCACAGTATTGATAAGCACATCAATACTAGCTCACTAGAAGCTGAGGAAGAGCCCATTAATATACCTATTATGAGACAAGCTCCAAGAACAAGATCAGGCACAAGAAACCTTAGTAAGATGTTCAACAAGTCTGTCGAGAGTCTCATAACAATCATAGAAGATGGAGGATTCCATGAAGCTGAACTTACTAAAGAATTACAAGAAGGAGACTATGAACAACTAAAGACTACCACAATTTCACTCATTCCAGTTTTACAAGGCTTCAGAGATACAACCTTGTTCATCATTGCTAAACAAACTTAAGAAGGTATTATAAGAAGCTACAAGAGACCAAGGTGCGTATTTAAAATTCTTATGTTTGAATTAACAAGTTTATTTGCTTGTTTTTGCAGGAATGTAACTATTAAGTTTAAGAGTCTTTTATTTGTCATTAGGTCCTAATGTCTTGTTGTTATTTTTGCTTTAGTCCTTTCATTATAATGTATTTTCAGCCCTAGAAGGCACCTGCTGCTGGACTAATATATAAAGTCCCTTCTCAGCATGTAATCACTTAAGTTTTATGAAATAAAAACCTAGTTTTTCTTCCTTTGAAAGGAGTTGACGCTTCCAGCCTTCTTGTGTGAGAATCCTTGAAGCTTGAGTGCTCTAGACTTATCACAGACCTTCCATAATATGTGTGGCGTCTCTCGATCCACCTCTCTACTCAATCCTCACTTAGATCCTCCAGAAAGTGCTTTACACCCAGCTGAAGGGTCACCATCAACCCATCACTCTTGAGTCTGTAGAAAGTGTTGTACAGCCAGCTAGAGTCTCTCCAGCAGTTCCCCTTGTTTGAACAAGTCCTCTTGTTCCTGCATCATCTGGCATCAGACCTTAATCGCTCCTATTCAGGTTTATCTACCTCCATTTTCGTTTTTTTACTCTGTCATTGCTTTGTTAACTTTCTGTCAAACTGCATCTCTTCATAAAACCCATAAAAATCGAACCCCAATATGTTGTTTTTGTGTGTTAGAAACCAGTAACATCCTTAGTTGTTGATGGCTTGTGTTTCTACAACTAGATCTGTCGATTTTTAGTTGTGTTGATTGTGTCTATTCGACTTCCTTGCTGCTGCAACTAGATCTGTCAATTTTTAGTTGTTTTTTTTATTGTGTCTATTTGACTTCCTTTGCTGCTGCAACTAGATTTGTCGATTTTCAGCTGTTTTGATTGTGTCTATTCGACTTCCTTTGCTGCTGCAACTAGTTCTGTCCATTTTAAGTTGTTTTTTATTGTGTGTATTCTACTTCTTTTGCACTTGATCTGTTTGTTTAGTGTGAGACAGATTGTTTGACTATGGGAGAACCAGTAGATGTGAATGTTGCTCAGATGCTTGCTGCTATTCAGATTCAACTTCAGAACCTAGGAGATCGCATGACAAGAATAGAACAACCACTACCAATTTGCAGAAATCCTATCAGAAATGCAAATGCCCAACGTGTGAATCATGAGGAGGATGAAACAACTGACTTAGAAGATGATTTTCCACCAGAACCTGATCATAATCATAGACCAAGAAGACAATATCAACGTGACAGAGATAGAGTAGAAGAATCTTGGTATGGAAACAGAGACGTAAAGCTCACAGCACCAACCTTTGATGGAAAAGTTAATCCAGATGCCTACCTTGATTGGGAAAGGTGTATGGAATACATATTTGAGTATTACAACTACTCATATTAGAGAAAAGTGTCTCCAGCAGCTGCTCAACTCACTAAAAGCGCTCTAGCTTGGTGGGACAGAGATGTGTCTCAAAGAAGAAGACATAGACATGGTCAGATCACTACTTGGGAAGACATGAGGTTCCAACTAAGGAGGAGATATGTCCCTGCATACTACTACAGAGAGTTGCAGAAGAAATTTGGAAAACTAACTCAAGGTTCTAAATCTGTTGAAGAATACTTTTATGATTTTGAAATTCTTGGAAACAGGTTAGAGACTGAAGATTCAGAAGAAACTTTGATGGTTCAATTCCTAGATGGTCTACAAGATCGAATTGCTAGAAAAGTGGAGAGACAAACCTATCATGATTTGGGTGAGTTGCTGCATCTTGCGGTTCAGGCCGAGCAGCACATAAAAAGGAAGACTATCTCAGCAAATCGAAGCAAGTCTACTTGGAATCAACAACCTCAAAAGGCTCTGGACAAAGGAAAGGCCATCGACATTGAATCCAGATTCAAGAAATCCATTGCTAAAACATCTAAAACAATAAACCAGAGCAAGGTAAAACTCCAACTCAAAGATCTCCTGACATAACATGTTTTAAGTGTCAGGGAAAAGGCCATTATGCAAGAGAATGTCCAAACCAGAGAGTTATAATCCTTAAATCAAATGGCGAATACGAGTCTCAAGATGAAGACGAGTATGAACCAGAAAACTCTAAGGAAGAAGTTGTGGATTATCCTGATACCGGAGAGCTTCTAGTTACAAGGAGATCCCTCAGTGCTCTTTTTGAACCAGAAACCATACAAAGAGAAAACATTTTCCATTCTCGGTGCACAATAAACTCTAAGGTATGTAGCTTGTTCATAGATGGTGGTTCTTGTACTAACGTAGTGATACAAGCCTTGATTCAAGGATGTATGCGCGTGGGCTGCTTGTAGAAGATTAGGTGAGAAACTCAACCTTAGGCTTCTGGATTGGGGTTTTCTGGTTGGTAAAAGATGGAAGGGTGAAGTGAACCACACGAGGGGTGATGAACCTCGTGATAAATCACAAACTTAGAGCTAGGAAGGCTGGTCTCAACTAGGTTCTAAGTGCACAAGTCTCTTTTGAGAGAAAGCTTGTAGGAAGAAAGTTCTACTTTATTAATAATCAAAAAGGTTGTCGAACTACAATGCTGGAAGGAGCCTTATTAATATGCTCGACAGCTTGACCTTCTAGGGTCGACTCAAACAAAGAAAAGGAAAGTTTACAAAAGTGCACAAAAGGAAAAGATACAAAAGTGCATAACCGAAAATGGACCTATTCCTAAAATGTTCTTGACTCAAAAATGTAAAGCAACTAGATCCTACCCTGCAAAACAGAAAGAGGCATATATTCGAATGTAAACTTACCTTAACTCACCTCACGCCAAGAAATGGAAGGTGGCCGTCCTTGTGGCATGCACGCGCCTTGCTCCTAGTCTTCGACTTGGAGTAGGGTTAAATATCTTTGGGCCCTGACCTCTCTTGCCACTAAAGCCCAAGTCTCTGATGTCCCTTGTGTTGTTGAGAAGCTATTGGACTCTTCCTTGTATTTTTGGCCCATTGTCCTTAGTCGATCTTCCTCTAGTAGCTTGTTGACCCATAGGCTGAATTTGTGGAAGAGCACCCTTGATCTGCTTCTTGTCATTGCTCCTTGAGGTACCACTGGTGTTGAGACTTCCTCTAATTGCATGTCCTGGAGCTGGTATCTCATTTGTTCCGAGTCCTCTTGTGTAGAAGTGGAAGTGCGCGTGTACTCGGCTGGATCGGCTGTACCGGCTGGATTGTGCGCGGTACTGGCCGGAATGACTTCAGGACCGGCCAAGTTGATGCCGGAGTCGGCGGTGTCATCAGGGCGACCGGCGGTGTCATTCACGTCCCCACCAAGTGTGCCGGAAGCTTGGGCCTCTCCGCCGGCGATGTTGACCGGTCTGGTCTTATAGGTCGAGGGTCCGCCGGTACTGTCTGGTCCGGCAGGCACGCCAGATGGTCCTGCTGTCTCGGGCAAGCTTCCTGGTCGGCCAGTCTGGTCTCCTGGCTGGATGTACGACCTGATGTCCTCATCAC